>CM060963.1:168451308-168488808 GCA_030765045.1 Tenodera sinensis | reverse complement strand
GAACGAAAGAAAGGAAGAAAGAAAGAAAGAAGGAAAGAAACGAAGAAATAAAGAAAAAAAAAGAAAGAAGGATGGAAAGAAGGAAAGAAACAAGGATAGAGAGAAAGAAAGAAATAAATAAAGAAAGAAATAAAGAAGGAAGGAAGGAAAGGAAGAAAGAAAGAAAGAAAGAAAGAAGGAAAGAAAGAAAGAAGGAAAGAAAGAAAGAAGGAAATAACAAATAAAGAAATAAAGAAGAAAATACAGAAAGAAAAAAGAATGATACAAAGAAAGAATGAAAGAAAGTAAGAAACATAGAAAGATAGAAGGAAAGAAACAAAAAAGGAAAGAAATGAAGAAAGAAAGAAACAAAGAAAGAGAGAAAGAAAGGAAGAATAAAGACATAAATAAAGAAAGAAAGAAAGAAGGAACGAAAGAAAGAAAGATAGAAAGAAAAAAAGAAAGAAAGACAGAAAGAAGGAAAGAAAGAAGGAAAGAAGGAAAGAAAGACAGAAAGAAAGAAAAACAAGAAAGAAAGAAAAAGGGAAAGACAAAAAGATAGAAGGTAAGATTGAAACAAAGAAAGAATGACAGAAAGAGAAAAACAAAGAAGGAAAGGAGGAAAGAAAGAAATAAAGAAGGAAAGAAAGCAAGAAAGAAAGAAACAAAGATAGAAAGATAGAAAGAAAGGAGGAAAGAAAGAAAGCAGGAGAGAAGAAAGGAAAGAAAGAAATAAATAAAAAAGGAAATACAGAAAGAAAAAAGAATGATACAAAGAAATAATGAAGGCAGGAAAGAAAGATAGAAAGAAAGAGGGAACGAAACGAAGAAGGAAAGAAAGGAAGAAAGAAATAAAGGAATTGAGAAAGAGAGAAAAAAAGAAAGAGAGAAAGAAGGAAAGAGAGAAAGAAAGACAGAAAAAAGAAATAAGGAAGCAACGAAAGAATTAAAGAAAGAAGGAAAGAAAGATAGAATGAAAGATAGAACAAAAGAAAGAAAGAAGTAAAGAAGGAAAGACAAACAGAAAGAAAGAAAGAAATAATGAATGAACGAAAGAAAGAAAGAAACAAAGAAAGAGAGAAAGAAGGAAAGAAAGAAAGAAATAAAGAAATAAGGAAAGAAATAAATAAAGAAGGAACGAAACAAAGAAAGATAGAAAGAAAAAAAGAAAGAAGGAAAAAAAGAAAGAAAGAAAAAGAGAAAGAAAGAAATTAAGAAAGAAGGAAAGAAATAAAGAAGGAAATACAGCAAGAAAAAAGAATGATACAAGGAAAGAATGAAAGAAGGTAAGAAAGATACAAAGAAAGATAGAAAGAAATAAGGAAAGAAAAAAAGGAAGAAAGAAAGAAGGAAAGAAGAAAAGAAAAAATAAATAAAGAGGCAAATACGGAAACAAAGAAAAATGATACATAGATACAATGAAAGAAGGAAAGAAAGATAAAAAGAAGGAAGGAAAGAAACGAAGAAAAAAAGAAGGTTAGAAAGAAAGAAAGAGAGAAAGAAAACAGACAGACTGAAAGAAAGAAAGGAAGAAAGAAAGAAAGAGGGAAAGAAAGAAAGAAAGAACGGATGAAAGGAAGACAGAAAGAAAGAAAGAAAGAAAGAAGGAAAGAGGGAAAGAAAAAAAGCAGGAAAGAAAGAAAGAAAGGAAGAAAGAAAGATAGAAAGAAAGAAAAAGAAAGAAAGAAGGAAAGAAAGAAAGAAAGACAGAAAGCAAGAAAGAAAGAAGGAAAGAAGGAAAGAAAGAAAGACAGAAAGAAAGAAAGAAAGAAAGACAGAAGAAAGAAACAATGAAAGAAAGTCTGAAAGAAAGAAAGAACGAATGAAAGAAAGACAGAAAGAAAGAAAGAAAGAAAGAAAGAAAGAAAAAGAAAGAAAAAAAAGAAGGAAAGAAAGAAGGAAAGAAACGAAGAAGGAAAGAAACAAAGAAGGAAAGAAAGGAGGGAAGACAGAAGGAAAGAACGAAAGAAAGAAAGAAAGATAGAAAGAAAGTAAGAAAGAAAGAAATAAAGAAGGGAATACAGAAAGAAACAAGAATGATACAAAGAAAGAATGAAAGAAGGAAAGAAAGATAGCAAGAAAGAAGGAAACAAACGAAGAAGGAAAGAAAGAATGGAGGAAAGAAAGAAAGAAACATAGAAAGAGAGAAAGAAAGAAAGTGAGAAAGACACAAAGAAATATTGAAATAAAGAAATATAGAAAGAACGAAGGAAAGAAAGATAGAAAGAAAGAAAAAAAGAAAGTAGGAAAGAAAGAAAGAATAAAGAAAGAAAGAAAGAGGGAAAGAAGTAAACAAAGAAAGAAAGACAGACAGAAAGAAAGATAGAAAGAAAGAAAGAAATAAAGAAGGAAAGAAAGAATTAAAAAAAGAAGGAAAGAATATTAGAATAAAAGATAGATCAAAAGAAAGAAAGAAGCAAAGAAGGAAAGATAGAAAGAAAGACAGAAAGAAAAAATGAAAGTAAGAAAGAAAGAATCAATGAATGAATGAAGGAAAGAAAGAAACAAAGAAAGAGAGAAAGAAGGAAAGAGAGAAAGAAAGCAAGAAATAAGGAAAGAAAGAAACAAAGAATAAAGGAAAGAAAGATAGAATGAAAGAAAGAAAGAAGGAAAGAAAGAAAGAAAGACAGAAAGAAAGAAAGAGAGAAAGAAAGAGCAAAAGAAAGAAAGAAGGAAGGAAGGAACGAAAGAAAGAAGGAAAGAAAGAAAGAAAGACTGACAGGAAGGTAGAAAGAAACAAACAAACAAAGAAAAAAGAAAGAAGGAAGGAAAGGAGTAAAAAATAAAAGAAACAGAGAAAGAGATAAAGAAAGAAATGAAGAAAGATAGAAATAAAGAAGGAAGGAAAGTAAGAAAGAAAGAAAGAAAGAAGGAAAGAAAGATAGATAGAAAGAAGGAAAGAATGAAAGAAAGAAGGAAATAAAGAAGGAAATACAGAAAGAAAAATGAATGACACAAAGAAAGAATGAAAGAAGGTAAGAAAGATAGAAAGAAAGAAGGAAAGAAACGAAGAAGGAAAGAAGGAAAGAAGTTAAGAAAGAGAGAAAGAAAGATAGAAAGAAAGAAGGAAAGAAAAAAGGAAGAAAGAAGGAAAGAAGAAAAGAAAGAAATAAATAAATAGGGAAATACAGAAAGAAAAAAGAATGATACTAAGATACAATGAAAGAAGGAAAGAAAGATAGAAAGAAAAAAGGAAAGAGACGAAGAACGAAAGAAAGGAAGAAAGGAAGAAAGAAAGAAGGTAAGAAACGAAGAAATAAAGAAAGAAAAAAGAAAGAAGGAAGGAAAGAAGGAAAGAAACAAGGATAGAGAGAAAGAAAGAAATAAATAAAGAAAGAAATAAAGAAGGAAGGAAAGGAAGAAAGCAAGAAAGAAGGAAAGAAAGAAGGAAAGAAAGAAAGAAAGAAGGAAATAAGAAATAAAGAAATAAAGAAGAAAATTTAGAAAGAAAAAAGAATGATACAAAGAAAGAATGAAAGAAAGTAAGAAACATAGAAAGATAGAAGGAAAGAAACAAAAAAGGAAAGAAATGAAGAAAGAAAGAAACAAAGAAAGAGAGAAAGAAAGGAAGAAAAAAGACATAAATAAAGAAAGAAAGAAAGAAGGAACGAAAGAAAGAAAGATAGAAGGAAAGAAAGAAAGAAAGAAAGAAGGAAAGAAAGAAGGAAAGAAGGAAAGAAAGACAGAAAGAAAGAAAAACAAGAAATATAGAAAAAGGGAAAGAAAGAAAGATAGAAGGTAAGATTGAAACAAAGAAAGAATGACAGAAAGAAAAAAACAAAGAAGGAAAGGAGGAAAGAAAGAAATAAAGAAGGAAAGAAAGCAAGAAAGAAAGAAACAAAGATAGAAAGAAAGAAGGAAAGAAAGAAAGAAAGAAAGAAAGCAGGAGAGAAGAAAGGAAAGAAAGAAATAAATAAAAAAGGAAATACAGAAAGAAAAAAGAATGATACAAAGAAATAATGAAGGCAGGAAAGAAAGATAGAAAGAAAGAGGGAACGAAACGAAGAAGGAAAGAAAGGAAGAAAGAAATAAAGGAATTGAGAAAGAGAGAAAAAAAGAAAGAGAGAAAGAAGGAAAGAGAGAAAGAAAGACAGAAAAAAGAAATAAGGAAGCAACGAAAGAATTAAAGAAAGAAGGAAAGAAAGATAGAATGAAAGATAGAACAAAAGAAAGAAAGAAGTAAAGAAGGAAAGACAAACAGAAAGAAAGAAAGAAAGAAATAATGAATGAACGAAAGAAAGAAAGAAACAAAGAAAGAGAGAAAGAAGGAAAGAAAGAAAGAAAGAAAGAAAGAAATAAGGAAAGAAATAAATAAAGAAGGAACGAAACAAAGAAAGATAGAAAGAAAAAAAGAAAGAAGGAAAAAAAGAAAGAAAGAAAAAGAGAAAGAAAGAAATTAAGAGGGAAGGAAAGAAATAAAGAAGGAAATACAGCAAGAAAAAAGAATGATACAAGGAAAGAATGAAAGAAGGTAAGAAAGATAGAAAGAAAGATAGCAAGAAAGAAGGAAAGAAAAAAAGGAAGAAAGAAAGAAGGAAAGAAGAAAAGAAAAAATAAATAAAGAGGCAAATACGGAAAAAAAGAAAAATGATACAAAGATACAATGAAAGAAGGAACGAAAGATAAAAAGAAGGAAGGAAAGAAACGAAGAAGAAAAGAAGGTTAGAAAGAAAGAAAGAGAGAAAGAAAGACAGACAGACTGAAAGATAGAAAGGAAGAAAGAAAGAAAGAGGGAAAGAAAGAAAGAAAGCCAGAAAGAAAGAAAGAAAGAAGTAAAGAAGGAAAGAAATACAGACAGAAAGAAAGACATAAAGAAAGAAAGAAAGAAAGAAAGAAAGAAAGAAAGAAAGAGGGAAAGAAAGAAAGTACGGATGAAACAAAGACAGAAAGAAAGAACGAAAGAAAGAAAGAAGGAAAGAGGGAAAGAAAAAAAGCAGGAAAGAAAGAAAGGAAGAAAGAAAGAAAGATAGAAAGAAAGAAAGAAAAAAGAAAGAAAGAAGGAAAGAAAGAAAGACAGAAAGCAAGAAAGAAAGAAGGAAAGAAGGAAAGAAAGAAAGACAGAAAGAGAGAAAGAAAGACAGAAAGAAAGAAACAAAGAAAGAAACAAAGAAAGAGGGAAAGAAAGAACGAATGAAAGAAAGAAAAAAAGAAAGAAAAAGAAAGAAAAAAAAAAGAAGGAAAGAAAGAAGGAAAGAAACGAAGAAGGAAAGAAACAAAGAAGGAAAGAAAGGAGGGAAGAAAGAAGGAAAGAACGAAAGAACGAAAGAAAGAAAGATAGAAAGAAAGTAAGAAAGAAAGAAATAAAGAAGGGAATACAGAAAGAAACAAGAATGATACAAAGAAAGAATGAAAGAAGGAAAGAAAGATAGCAAGAAAGAAGGAAAGAAACGAAGAAGGAAAGAAAGGATGGAGGAAAGAAAGAAAGAAACAAAGAAAGAGAGAAAGAAAGAAAGTGAGAAAGACACAAAGAAATATTGAAATAAAGAAATAAAGAAAGAACGATGGAAAGAAATATAGAAAGAAAGAAAAAAGAAAGAAGGAAGGAAAGAAAGAATAAAGAAAGAAAGAAAGAAAGAGGGAAAGAAGAAAACAAAGAAAGAAAGAAAGACAGAAAGAAAGATAGAAAGAAAGAAATAAAGAAGGAAAGAAAGAATTAAAGAAAGAAGGAAAGAATATTAGAATGAAAGATAGAACAAAAGAAAGAAAGAAGGAAAGAAGGAAAGATAGAAAGAAAGACAGAAAGAAAAAAAGAAAGTAAGAAAGAAAGAATCAATGAGTGAATGAAGGAAAGAAAGAAACAAAGAAGGAGAGAAAGAAGGAAAGAGAGAAAGAAAGCAAGAAATAAGGAAAGAAAGAAACAAAGAATAAAGGAAAGAAAGATAGAATGAAAGAAAGAAAGAAGGAAAGAAAGAAAGACAGAAAGAAAGAAAGAAAGAAAGAGCAAAAGAAAGAAAGAAAGAAGGAAGGAAAGAACGAAAGAAAGAAAGAAGGACAGAAAGAAAGAAAGACAGACAGGAAGGTAGAAAGAAACAAACAAACAAAGAAAAAAGAAAGAAGGAAGGAAAGGAGTAAAATATAAAAGAAACAGAGAAAGAGATAAAGAAAGAAATAAAGAAAGATAGAAATAAAGAAGGAAGGAAAGTAAGAAAGAAAGAAAGAAAGAAGGAAAGAAAGAAAGATAGAAAGAAGGAAAGAATGAAAGAAAGAAAGAAGTAAAGAAGGAAATACAGAAAGAAAAATGAATGACACAAAGAAAGAATGAAAGATGGTAAGAAAGATAGAAAGAAAGAAGGAAAGAAACGAAGAAGGAAAGAAGGAAAGAATGAAAGAAGTTAAGAAAGAGAGAAAGAAAGATAGAAAGAAAGAAGGAAAGAAAAAAGGAAGAAAGAAGGAAACAAGAAAAGAAAGAAATAAATAAATAGGGAAATACAGAAAGAAAAAAGAATGATACTAAGATACAATGAAAGAAGGAAAGAAAGATAGAAAGAAAAAAGGAAAGAGACGAAGAACGAAAGAAAGGAAGAAAGGAAGAAAGAAAGAAGGAAAGAAACGAAGAAATAAAGAAAGAAAAAAGAAAGAAGGAAGGAAAGAAGGAAAGAAACAAGGATAGAGAGAGAGAAAGAAATAAATAAATAAAGAAAGTAATAAAGAAGGAAGGAAGGAAAGGAAGAAAGAAAGAAAGAAGGAAAGAAAGAAAGAAGGAAAGAAAGAAAGAAAGAAGGAAATAAGAAATAAAGAAATAAAGAAGAAAATACAGAAAGAAAAAAGAATGATACAAAGAATGAATGAAAGAAAGTAAGAAACTTGGAAAGATAGAAGGAAAGAAACAAAAAAGGAAAGAAATGAAGAAAGAAAGAAACAAATAAAGAGAGAAAGAAAGGAAGAAAAAAGACATAAATAAAGAAAGAAAGAAATAAAGAAGGAACGAAAGAAAGAAAGATAGAAAGAAAGAAAGAAAGAAAGAAGGAAAGAAGGAAAGAAAGACAGAAAGAAAGAAAAACAAGAAAGAAAGAAAAAGGGAAAGAAAGAAAGATAGAAGGTAAGATTGAAACAAAGAAAGAATGACAGAAAGAAAAAAACAAAGAAGGAAAGGAGGAAAGAAAGAAAGAAAGAAGGAAACAAAGCAAGAAAGAAAGAAACAAAGATAGAAAGATAGAAAGAAAGAAGGAAAGAAAGAAAGAAAGAAAGCAGGAGAGAAGAAAGGAAAGAAAGAAATAAATAAAAAAGGAAATACAAAAAGAAAAAAGAATGATACAAAGAAATAATGAAGGCAGGAAAGAAAGATAGAAAGAAAGAGGGAACGAAACGAAGAAGGAAAGAAAGGAAGAAAGAAATAAAGGAATTGAGAAGGAGAGAAAAAAAGAAAGAGAGAAAGAAGGAAAGAGAGAAAGAAAGAAAGAATAAAGAAATAAGGAAGCAACGAAAGAATTAAAGAAAGAATTAAAGAAAGATAGAATGAAAGATAGAACAAAAGAAAGAAAGAAGTAAAGAAGGAAAGAGAAACTGAAAGAAAGGAAGAAAGAAATAATGAATGAACGAAAGAAAGAAAGAAACAAAGAAAGAGAGAACGAAGGAAAGAAAGAAAGAAAGAAATAACGAAAGAAAGAAATAAAGAAGGAACGAAACAAAGAAAGATAGAAAGAAAAAAAGAAAGAAGGAAAAAAGAAAGAAAGAAAAAGAGAAAGAAAGAAATTAAGAAAGAAGGAAAGAAATAAAGAAGGAAATACAGCAAGAAAAAAGAATGATACAAGGAAAGAATGAAAGAAGGTAAGAAAGATAGAAAGAAAGATAGAAGGAAAGAAGAAAAGAAAAAAAGGAGGAAAGAAAGAAGGAAAGAAGAAAAGAAAAAATAAATAAAGAGGCAAATACGGAAAGAAAGAAAAATGATACAAAGATACAATGAAAGAAGGAAAGAAAGATAAAAAGAAGGAAGGAAAGAAACGAAGAAGAAAAGAAGGTTAGAAAGAAAGAAAGAGAGAAAGAAAGACAGACAGACTGAAAGAAAGAAAGGAAGAAAGAAAGAAAGAGGGAAAGAAAGAAAGAAAGCCAGAAAGAAAGAAAGAAGTAAAGAAGGAAAGAAAGAAAGACAGAAAGAAAGACAGAAAGAAAGAAAGAAAGAAAGAAAGAAAGAAAGAAAGAAAGAAAGAAAGAAAGAAAGAAAGAAAGAAAGAAAGAAAGAAAGAAAGAAAGAGGGAAAGAAAGAAAGAACGGATGAAAGAAAAACAGAAAGAAAGAAAGAAAGAAAGAAAGAAAGAAAGAAAGAAGGAAAGAGGGAAAGAAAAAAAGCAGGAAAGAAAGAAAGAAAGGAAGAAAGAGAGATAGAAAGAAAGAAAGAAAAAAGAAAGAAAGAAGGAAAGAAAGAAAGAAAGACAGAAAGCAAGAAAGAAAGAAGGAAAGATGGAAAGAAAGACAGAAAGAAAGAAAGAAAGACAGAAAGAAAGAAACAAAGAAAGAAAGAAAGAAAGAGGGAAAGAAAGAAAGAACGAATGAAAGAAAGACAGAAAGAAACAAAGAAAGAAAGAAAACAGAAAGAAAGAAAAAAAAGAAGGAAAGAAAGAAGGAAAGAAACGAAGAAGGAAAGAAACAAAGAAGGAAAGAAAGGAGGGAAGAAAGAAGGAAAGAACGAAAGAAAGAAAGAAAGATAGAAAGAAAGTAAGAAAGAAAGAAAGAAGGAAAGAAAGAAAGAAAGACAGACAGAAAGCAAGAAAGAAAGAAGGAAAGAAGGAAAGAAAGAAAGACAGAAAGAAAGAAAGAAAGAAAGAAAGAAAGACAGAAGGAAAGAAACAAAGAAAGAAAGAAAGAAAGAGGGAAAGAAAGAAAGAACGAATGAAAGAAAGACAGAAAGAAAGAGAGAAAGAAAAAAAAGAAGGAAAGAAAGAAGGAAAGAAACAAAGAAGGAAAGAAACAAAGAAGGAAAGAAAGGAGGGAAGACAGAAGGAAAGAACGAAAGAAAGAAAGAAAGATAGAAAGAAAGTAAGAAAGAAAGAAATAAAGAAGGGAATACAGAAAGAAACAAGAATGATACAAAGAAAGAATTAAAGAAGGAAAGAAAGATAGCAAGAAAGAAGGAAAGAAACGAAGAAGGAAAGAAAGAATGGAGGAAAGAAAGAAAGAAACATAGAAAGAGAGAAAGAAAGAAAGTGAGAAAGACACAAAGAAATATTGAAATAAAGAAATATAGAAAGAACGAAGGAAAGAAAGATAGAAAGAAAGAAAAAAAGAAAGTAGGAAAGAAAGAAAGAATAAAGAAAGAAAGAAAGAGGGAAAGAAGTAAACAAAGAAAGAAAGACAGACAGAAAGAAAGATAGAAAGAAAGAAAGAAATAAAGAAGGAAAGAAAGAATTAAAGAAAGAAGGAAAGAATATTAGAATAAAAGATAGAACAAAAGAAAGAAAGAAGGAAAGAAGGAAAGATAGAAAGAAAGACAGAAAGAAAAAAAGAAAGTAACAAAGAAAGAATCAATGAATGAATGAAGGAAAGAAAGAAACAAAGAAAGAGAGAAAGAAGGAAAGAGAGAAAGAAAGCAAGAAATAAGGAAAGAAAGAAATAAAGATTAAAGGAAAGAAAGATAGAATGAAAGAAAGAAAGAAGGAAAGAAAGAAAGAAAGACAGAAAGAAAGAAAGAAATAAAGAAAGAAAGAGCAAAAGAAAGAAAGAAGGAAGGAAAGAACGAAAGAAAGAAAGAAGGAAAGAAAGAAAGAAAGAAAGACAGACAGGAAGGTAGAAAGAAACAAACTAACAAAGAAAAAAGAAAGAAGGAAGGAAAGGAGTAAAAAATAAAAGAAACAGAGAAAGAGATAAAGAAAGAAATAAAGAAAGATAGAAATAAAGAAGGAAGGAAAGTAAGAAAGAAAGAAAGAAGGAAAGAAAGAAAGATAGAAAGAAGGAAAGAATGAAAGAAAGAAAGAAATAAAGAAGGAAATACAGAAAGAAAATTGAATGACACAAAGAAAGAATGAAAGAAGGTAAGAAAGATAGAAAGAAAGAAGGAAAGAAACGAAGAAGGAAAGAAGGAAAGAAGGAAAGAAGTTAAGAAAGAGAGAAAGAAAGCTAGAAAGAAAGAAGGAAAGAAAAAAGGAAGAAAGAAGGAAAGAAGAAAAGTAAGATATAAATAAATAGGGAAATACAGAAAGAAAAAAGAATGATACTAAGATAAAATGAAAGAAGGAAAGAAAGATAGAAAGAAAAAAGGAAAGAGACAAAGAACGAAAGAAAGGAAGAAAGGAAGAAAGAAAGAAGGAAAGAAACGAAGAAATAAAGAAAGAAAAAAGAAAGAAGGAAGGAAAGAAGGAAAGAAACAAGGATAGAGAGAAAGAAAGAAATAAATAAAGAAAGAAATAAAGAAGGAAGGAAAGGAAGAAAGAAAGAAAGAAGGAAAGAAAGAAGGAAAGAAAGATAGAAAGAAGGAAATACGAAATAAAGAAATAAAGAAGAAAATTGAGAAAGAAAAAAGAATGATACAAAGAAAGAATGAAAGAAAGTAAGAAACATAGAAAGATAGAAGGAAAGAAACAAAAAAGGAAAGAAATGAAGAAAGAAAGAAACAAAGAAAGAGAGAAAGAAAGGAAGAAAAAAGACATAAATAAAGAAAGAAAGAAATAAAGAAGGAACGAAAGAAAGAAAGATAGAAAGAAAGAAAGAAAGAAGGAAAGAAAGAAGGAAAGAAGGAAAGAAAGACAGAAAGAAAGAAAAACAAGAAAGAGAGAAAAAGGGAAAGAAAGAAAGATAGAAGGTAAGATTGAAACAAAGAAAGAATGACAGAAAGAAAAAAACAAAGAAGGAAAGGAGGAAAGAAAGAAAGAAGGAAAGAAAGCAAGAAAGAAAGAAACAAAGATAGAAAGATAGAAAGAAAGAAGGAAAGAAAGAAAGAAAGCAGGAGAGAAGAAAGGAAAGAAAGAAATAAAAAAGGAAATACAGAAAGAAAAAAGAATGATACAATGAAATAATGAAGGCAGGAAAGAAAGATAGAAAGAAAGAGGGAACGAAACGAAGAAGGAAAGAAAGGAAGAAAGAAATAAAGGAATTGAGAAAGAGAGAAAAAAAGAAAGAGAGAAAGAAGGAACGAGAGAAAGAAAGAAAGAAAAAAGAAATAAGGAAGCAACGAAAGAATTAAAGAAAGAAGGAAAGAAAGATAGAATGAAAGATAGAACAAAAGAAAGAAAGAAGTAAAGAAGGAAAGACAAACAGAAAGAAAGAAAGAAAGAGAGAAATAATGAATGAACGAAAGAAAGAAAGAAACAAAGAAAGAGAGAAAGAAGGAAAGAAAGAAAGAAAGAAATAAGGAAAGAAAGAAATAAAGAAGGAACGAAACAAAGAAAGATAGAAAGAAAAAAAGAAAGAAGGAAAAAAAGAAAGAAAGAAAAAGAGAAAGAAAGAAATTAAGAAAGAAGGAAAGAAATAAAGAAGGAAATACAGCAAGAAAAAAGAATGATACAAGGAAAGAATGAAAGAAGGTAAGAAAGATAGAAAGAAAGATAGAAAGAAAGAAGGAAAGAAAAAAAGGAAGAAAGAAAGAAGGAAAGAAGAAAAGAAAAAATAAATAAAGAGGCAAAAACGGAAAGAAAGAAAACTGATACAAAGATACAATGAAAGAAGGAAAGAAAGATAAAAAGAAGGAAGGAAAGAAACGAAGAAGAAAAGGTGGTTAGAAAGAAAGAGAGAAAGAAAGACAGACAGACTGAAAGAAAGAAAGGAAGAAAAAAAGAAAGAAAGAGGGAAAGAAAGAAAGCCAGAAAGAAAGAAAGAAAGAAGTAAAGAAGGAAAGAAAGAAAGACAGAAAGAAAGACAGAAAGAAAGAAAGAAAGAAAGAAAGCAAGAAAGAGGGAAAGAAAGAAAGAACGGATGAAAGAAAGACAGAAAGAAAGAAAGAAAGAAAGAAAGAAAGAAAGAAAGAAAGAAAGAAAGAAAGAAAGAAAGAAAGAAAGAAAGAAGGAAAGAGGTAAAGAAAAAAAGCAGGAAAGAAAGAAAGAAAGAAAGAAAGAAAGAAAGATAGAAAGAAAGAAAGAAAGAAAGAAAGAAAAAAGAAAGAAAGAAGGAAAGAAAGAAAGAAAGACAGAAAGCAAGAAAGAAAGAAGGAAAGAAGGAAAGAAAGACAGAAAGAAAGAAAGAAAGACAGAAAGAAAGAAACAAAGAAAGAAAGAAAGAGGGAAAGAAAGAACGAATGAAAGAAAGACAGAAAGAAAGAAAGAAAGAAAGAAAAAGAAAGAAAGAAAAAAAGAAGGAAAGAAAGAAAGAAAGAAACGAAGAAGGAAAGAAACAAAGTAGGAAAGAAAGGAGGGAAGAAAGAAGGAAAAAACGAAAGAAAGAAAGAAAGAAAGATAGATAGAAAGTAAGAAAGAAAGAAATAAAGAAGGGAATACAGAAAGAAACAAGAATGATACAAAGAAAGAATGAAAGAAGGAAAGAAAGATAGCAAGAAAGAAGGAAAGAAACGAAGAAGGAAAGAAAGGATGGAGGAAAGAAAGAAACAATGAAAGAGAGAAAGAATGAAAGTGAGAAAGACAGAAAGAAATATTGAAATAAAGAAATAAAGAAACAACGAAGGAAAGAAAGATAGAAAGAAAGAAAAAAACAAAGAAAGAAAGAAAGAAAGAATAAAGAAAGAAAGAAAGAAAGAAAGAAAGAGGGAAAGAAGTAAACAAAGAAAGAAAGACAGAAAGAAAGATAGAAAGAAAGAAAGAAATAAAGAAGGAAAGAAAGAATTAAAGAAAGAAGGAAAGAATATTAGAATGAAAGATAGAACAAAAGAAACAAAGAAGGAAAGAAGGAAAGATAGAAAGAAAGACAGAAAGAAAAAAAGAAAGTTAGAAAGAAAGAATCAATGAATGAATGAAGGAAAGAAAGAAACAAAGAAAGAGAGAAAGAAGGAAAGAGAGAAAGAAAGCAAGAAATAAGGAAAGAAAGAAATAAAGAATAAAGGAAAGAAAGATAGAATGAAAGAAAGAAAGAAGGAAGGAAAGAAAGAAAGACAGAAAGAAAGAAAGAAAGAAAGAAAGAAAGAAAGAAATAAATAAATAAAGAAAGAGCAAAAGAAAGAAAGAAGGAAGGAAAGAACGAAAGAAAGTAAGAAGGAAAGAAAGAAAGAAAGAAAGACAGACAGGAAGGTAGAAACAAAGAAAGAAACAAACAAACAAAGAAAAAAGAAAGAAGGAAGGAAAGAAGTAAAAAAGAAAAGAAACAGAGAAAGAGATAAAGAAAGAAATAAAGAAAGATAGAAATAAAGAAGGAAGGAAAGTAAGGAAGAAAGAAAGAAGGAAAGAAAGAAAGATAGAAAGAAGGAAAGAATGAAAGAAGGAAAGAAATAAAGAAGGAAATACAGAAAGAAAAATGAATGACACAAAGAAAGAATGAAAGAAGGTAAGAAAGATAGAAAGAAAGAAGGAAAGAAACGAAGAAGGAAAGAAGTAAGGAAGTTAAGAAAGAAAGAAAGAAAGATAGAAAGAAAGAAGGAAAGAAAATAAGGAAGAAAGAAGGAAAGATGAAAAGAAATAAAGAAATAAAGAGGGAAATACAGAAAGAAAAAAGAATGATACAAAGATACAATGAAAGAAGGAAAGAAAGATAGAAAGAAGGAAGGAAAGAATCGAAGAAGAAAAGAAGGAAAGAGAGAAAGAAAGAAAGAAAGAAAGAAAGAAAAAAGAAATAAGGAAGCAACGAAAGAATTAAAGAAAGAAGGAAAGAAAGATAGAATGAAAGATAGACCAAAAGAAAGAAAGAAGTAAAGAAGGAAAGACAAACAGAAAGAAAGAAAGGAATAATGAATGAACGAAAGAAAGAAGGAAACAAAGAAAGAGAGAAACAAAGACAGAAAGCAAGAAAGAAAGAAGGAAAGAAGGTAACAAAGAAAGACAGAGAGAAAGAAAGAAAGACAGAAAGAAAGAAAGACGGAAACAAAGAAAGAACGAACGAAGGAAAGACAGAAAGAAAGAAAAATACAAACAAACAAAGAAAGAAAGAAGGAAAGAAAGAAAGAAATAAAATGGGAACGAAAGAAAGATAGAAAGAAAGAAGGAAAGAAAGAAAGAAAGAAAGAAAGAAGGAAACAAAGAAGGAAAGAGGAAAAGAAGGAAAGAAAAGGAGAGAGAAAGAAAGCAAGAATGAAGGAAAGAAAGAAGGAAATAAAGATTAAACGAAAGAAGGAAAGAAAGAAAGACAGCAAGAAAGAAAGAAAGAAAGGAAGAAAGAAAGAAAGAAAGAAAGAAAAAAGAAAGAAAGATAGAAAGATCGTAAGAAAGAAGGAATGAAAGATAGAAAGAAAGAAAGAAAGAAGAAAGAAAGAAAGATAGAAAAAAGAAAGAAAGAAAGAGAGAAAGAAAGAAAGAATGAAAGTAAGAACGAAAAAGGAAAGAAAGAATTAAAGAAAGAAAGACAAAATAAAGAAGGAAAGAAAGATAGAAAGAAAGAAAGAAACCAAGAAGGAAAGAAAGAAAGAAAGAAAGAGAGAGAAAGACAGAAAGATTGAAAAAAGGTAAGAAAGAAAGAAGCATAGAAAGAAAGGAGGAAAGAACTATAGCAGGAATGAAAGAATTAAATTAAGAAGGAAAGAAAGATAGAAACAAAGCAAGAAAGAAAAAAGAAAGAAGGAAAGAAAAATGAAATAAAGAAGGAAAGGAAGGAAGGAACAAAAAAGAAAGAAAGAAGGAAGGAAGGAAAGAAACAAAGAAAGGAAGAAAGAAAGAAAGGAAGGATGGAAAGAAGGCAGAAGGAAGGAAATAACTAAACAACGAAAGAACGAAAGAACGAAAGAAAGAGGGAAAGAAGGAAGGAAAGAAGGAAAGAAGGAAGTTGGAAGTAAATAAATAAAGAACGAAAGAACGAAACAAAGAACGAAGGAAGGAAAGAAGGAAAGAGAGAAAGAAAGAGAGAAAGTAAGAAATAAAGAAAGAAAGAAAAAAGAAAGAATAGAGGAAGAAAGAATAAAGGAAGGAAAGAAGGAAAGAAACAAAGAAACAGAGAGAGAGAAAGAAAGAAGTAAATGAAGAAAGAAAGAGAGAAAGCAAGAAACGAAAGAAGGAAAGCAGGAAAAAAGGAGGGAAATAAATAAATAAAGAACGAAAAATCGAAAGAAGGAAAGAAGGAAAGAAGGTAAGAAAGAAAGAAAGAGAGAAAGAAAGAATGAAAGACAGAAAGAAAGAAAGAAAGAAAGAAAGAAAGAAAGAAAGAAAGAAAGAGGGAAAGAAAGAAAGAAAGAACGAACGAAAGAAAGACAGAAACAAAGAAAAATACAAACAAACAAAGAAAGATAGAAAGAAAGAAAGAGAGAAATAAATAAAAAAGGGAACGAAATAAAGATAGAAAGAAAGAAGGAAAGAAAGAAAGAAGGAAAGAAGGAAAGAAAGAAAGAAAGAAAGAAAGAAAGAAGGAAAGAGGAAAACAAAGAAAGAAAGAAGAAAGAAAGAAAGAAAGAAAGAAAAGGAGAGAGAAAGAAAGAAAGACAGAAAGAAAGAAAGAAAGAAAGAAAGGAAGGAAGAAAGATAGAAAGGAAAAACAAAGAAAGAAAGATAGAAAGATAGTAAGAAACAAGGAATGAAAGATAGAAAGAAAGAAAGAAGAAAGAAAGAAAGAAAGATAGAAAACAGAAAGAAAAAAGAGAGAAAGGAAGAAAGAATGAAAGAAAGAAGGAAAAAGGAAAGAAAGAATTAAAGAAAGAAAGACAAAATAAAGAAGGAAAGAAAGATAGAAAGAAAGAAAGAAAGAAACCAAGAAGGAAAGAAAGAAAGAAAGAAAGAGAGAGAAAGAAAGAGAGAGAAAGAAAGACAGAAAGATTGAAAGAAGGAAAGAAAGAAAGAAGCATAGAAATAAAGGAGGAAAGCAGCCAAGAAGGAAAGAAACGAAGAAAGAAAGAGAGAAAGAAAGAAAGAACTAAAGAAGGAATGAAAGAATTAAATTTAGAAGGAAAGAAAGATAGAAACAAAGCAAGAAAGAAAAAAGAAAGAAGGAAAGAAAAATGAAATAAAGAAGGAAAGGAAGGAAGGAACAAAGAAAGAGAGAAAGAAAGAAAGAAGGAAAGAAACAAAGAAGGAAACAAAGAAAGGAAGAAAGAAAGAAAGGAAAGATGGAAAGAAGGCAGAAAGAAGGAAATAACTAAACAACGAAAGAACGAAAGAACGAAAGAAAGAGAGAAAGAAGGAAGGAAAGAAGGAAAGAAGGAAGTTGGAAGTAAATAAATAAAGAACGAAAGAACGAAACAAAGAACGAAGGAAGGAAAGAAGGAAAGAAAGAAAGAAATAAAAAAATAAAGAAAGAAAGATAGAAAGAAAGTAAGAAAGAAAGAAAGATAGAAAGGAAAGAAGGATAGAAGGAAGAAGGAAGGAAATAAATAAATAAAGTGCGAAAGAAGGAAAGATGGAAAGAAAGAAACAAAGAAGGAAGGAAAGAAGGAAGGAAAGAAGGAAAGAAAGAGAAGAAAGAAAGAAACAAAGAAAGAAAGATAGAAAGAAACAAAGAAAGAAATAAAGATATAAAGAAAGAAGGAAAGAAAGAAAGAAAGATAGACAGAAAGAAAGCAAGGAAAGAAGGAAATATCGAAGAAGGAAGGAAATAAATAAAGAACGAAAGAAGGAAAGAAAGAAATAAAGAAAGAAAGAAAGAAAGAAAGAAGGAAAGAAGGAAGGAAACAAAGAAAGAAAGAAAGAAAGTGGGAAAGAAAGAAAGAAAAAAGACAGAAAGAAAGAAAGAAATGGAGAGAGCAAGAAAGAAAGAAGGAAAGAAAGAAAGAAAGAAACATGGAAGGAAAGAAGGAAAGAAAGGAAGACAGAAAGAAAGAAAGAAAGAAAGAAAGAAATAAAGAAAGAAAGAAAAAGGAAACAAAGAAAGAAAGAAAGAAAGATAGAAAGAAAGTAAGAAAGAAGGAATGAAAGTTAGAAAGATAGAAAGCCAGAAAGAAAGAAGAAAGAAAGAAAGAAACAAAGAAAGAGAGAAAGAAAGAATGAAAGAAAGAAAAAGGAAAGAAAGAATTAAAGAAAGAAAGAAAGAATGAAAGAATGAAAAAATGAAGAAGGAAAGAAAGATAGAAAGAAAGAAACCAAGAAGGAAAGGAAGAAAGAAAGAAAGAAAGAGAGAGAGAAAGAAGGAAAAAAGAAAGAAAGAAGGAAAGAAGGAAAGAAAGAAAGAAAGAAAGAAAAAAAGAAAGAAAGATAGAAAGAAAGAGAGAAAGAAAGAAAGAAGGAATGAAAGAAACAAAGAAAGGAAGGAAGAAAGAAAGAAAGAAAGAAAGAAAGAAAGGAAAGAAGGAAAGAAGGGAGAACGAACGAAATAAATTAATAAAGAACGCAAGAGCGAAAGAAGGAAAGATGTAAAGAAAGAAAGAACGGAAAGAGGGAAAGAAGGAAGAAAGAAGGAAATAAATAAATAAAGTACGAAAGAAGGAAAGAAAGAAGGAAAAGGAAGGAAAGAAAGAAAGAAAGGAAGATAGAAAGAAAGAAAGAAACAAAGAGAGAAAGTAAGAAATAAAGAAAGAAAGGAAAAAAAGAAAGAATAGAGGAAGAAAGAATAAAGGAAGGAAAGAAGGAAAGAAACAAAGAAACAGAGAGAGAAAGAAAGAAGTAAATGAAGAAAGAAAGAAAGAAAGAGAGAAAGCAAGAAACGAAAGAAGGAAAGCAGGAAAAAAGGAGGGAAATAAATAAATAAAGAACGAAAAATCGAAAGAAGGAAAGAAGGTAAGAAAGAAAGACAGAGAGAAAGAAAGAAATAAAGAAAGACAGAAAGAAAGAAAGAAAGAAATAAAGAGGGAAAGAAAGAAAGAACGAACGAAAGAAAGACAGAAAGAAAGAAAGAAAAATACAAACAAACAAAGAAAGAAAGATAGAAAGAAAGAGAGAAAGAAATAAATAAAAAGGGAACGAAAGAAAGTTAGAAAGAAAGAAGGAAAGAAAGAAAGAAAGAAGGAAAGAAAGAAAGAAAGAAGGAAAGAGGAAAAGAAAGAAAGAAAGAAGAAAGAAAAAAAGAAAGAAAGAAAGAAAAGGAGAGAGAAAGAAAGGAAGAATGAGGGAAAGAAAGAAAGAAGGAAAGAAAGAATAAAGGAAAGAAGGAAAGAAGGAAAGAAAGAAAGACAGAAAGAAAGAAAGAAAGAAAGAAAGAAAGAAAGAAAGAAAGGAAGAAAGAAAGAAAGAAAGAATGAAAAAGAAAGAAATAAAGATAGAAAGATAGTAAGAAAGAAGGAATGAAAGATAGAAAGAAAGAAAGAAGAAAGAAAGAAAGAAAGAAAGAAAGATAGAAAAAAGAAAGATAGAAAGTGAGAAAGAAAGAAAGAATGAAAGAAAGAAGGAAAAAGGAAAGAAAGAATTAAAGAAAGAAAGCAAGACAAAATAAAGAAGGAAAGAAGGATAGAAAGAAAGAAAGAAACCAAGAAGGAAACAGAGAAAGAAAGAAAGAAAGAAAGAACGAGAGAGAAAGAAAGAGAGAGAAAGAAAGACAGAAAGATTGAAAGAAGAAAAAAAGAAAGAAGCATAGAAATAAAGGAGGAAAGCAACCAATAAGGAAAGAAAGGAAGAAAGAAAGAGAGAAAGAAAGAAAGAACTAAAGAAGGAATGAAAGAATTAAATTAAGAAGGAAAGAAAGATAGAAACAAAGCAAGAAAGAAAAAAGAAAGAAGGAAAGAAAAATGAAATAAAGAAGGAAAGGAAGGAAGGAACAAAGAAAGAAAGAAAGAAAGAGGGAAGGAAGGAAAGAAACAAAGAAAGAAACAAAGAAAGGAAGAAAGAAAGAAAGGAAAGATGGAAACAAGGCAGAAGGAAGGAAATAACTAATTAACGAAAGAACGAAAGAACGAAAGAAAGAGAGAAAGAAGGAAGGAAAGAAGGAAAGAAGGAAGTTGGAAGTAAGTAAATAAAGAACGAAAGAACGAAACAAAGAACGAAGGAAGGAAAGAAGGAAAGAGAGAAAGAAAGAAATAAAGAAATAAAGAAAGAAGGATAGAAAGAAAGTAAGAAAGAAAGATAGAAAGGAAAGAAGGATAGAAGGAAGAAGGAAGGAAATAAATAAATAAAGAGCGAAAGAAGGAAAGATGGAAAGAAAGAAACAAAGAAGGAAGGAAAGAAGGAAGGAAAGAAGGAAAGAAAGAGAAGAAAGAAACAAAGAAAGAAAGATAGAAAGAAACAAAGAAAGAAAGAAATAAAGAAATAAAGAAAGAAGGAAAGAAAGAAAGTAAGAAAAAAAGAAAGAAAGAAAGAAAGAAACGAAGAAGGAAAGAAACAAAGAAGGAAAGAAAGGAGGGAAGAAAGAAGGAAAAAACGAAAGAAAGAAAAAAAGAAAGAAAGATAGATAGAAAGTAAGAAAGAAAGAAATAAAGAAGGGAATACAGAAAGAAACAAGAATGATACAAAGAAAGAATGAAAGAAGGAAAGAAAGATAGCAAGAAAGAAGGAAAGAAACGAAGAAGGAAAGAAAGGATGGAGGAAAGAAAGAAACAATGAAAGAGAGAAAGAATGAAAGTGAGAAAGACAGAAAGAAATATTGAAATAAAGAAATAAAGAAACAACGAAGGAAAGAAAGATAGAAAGAAAGAAAAAAACAAAGAAAGAAAGAAAGAAAGAATAAAGAAAGAAAGAAAGAAAGAAAGAGGGAAAGAAGTAAACAAAGAAAGAAAGACAGAAAGAAAGATAGAAAGAAAGAAAGAAATAAAGAAGGAAAGAAAGAATTAAAGAAAGAAGGAAAGAATATTAGAATGAAAGATAGAACAAAAGAAACAAAGAAGGAAAGAAGGAAAGATAGAAAGAAAGACAGAAAGAAAAAAAGAAAGTTAGAAAGAAAGAATCAATGAATGAATGAAGGAAAGAAAGAAACAAAGAAAGAGAGAAAGAAGGAAAGAGAGAAAGAAAGCAAGAAATAAGGAAAGAAAGAAATAAAGAATAAAGGAAAGAAAGATAGAATGAAAGAAAGAAAGAAGGAAGGAAAGAAAGAAAGACAGAAAGAAAGAAAGAAAGAAAGAAAGAAAGAAAGAAAGAAAGAAATAAAGAAAGAGCAAAAGAAAGAAAGAAGGAAGGAAAGAACGAAAGAAAGAAAGAAGGAAAGAAAGAAAGAAAGAAAGACAGACAGGAAGGTAGAAACAAAGAAAGAAACAAACAAACAAAGAAAAAAGAAAGAAGGAAGGAAAGAAGTAAAAAAGAAAAGAAACAGAGAAAGAGATAAAGAAAGAAATAAAGAAAGATAGAAATAAAGAAGGAAGGAAAGTAAGGAAGAAAGAAAGAAGGAAAGAAAGAAAGATAGAAAGAAGGAAAGAATGAAAGAAGGACAGAAATAAAGAAGGAAATACAGAAAGAAAAATGAATGACACAAAGAAAGAATGAAAGAAGGTAAGAAAGATAGAAAGAAAGAAGGAAAGAAACGAAGAAGGAAAGAAGTAAGGAAGTTAAGAAAGAAAGAAAGAAAGATAGAAAGAAAGAAGGAAAGAAAATAAGGAAGAAAGAAGGAAAGATGAAAAGAAATAAAGAAATAAAGAGGGAAATACAGAAAGAAAAAAGAATGATACAAAGATACAATGAAAGAAGGAAAGAAAGATAGAAAGAAGGAAGGAAAGAATCGAAGAAGAAAAGAAGGAAAGAGAGAAAGAAAGAAAAAAGAAATAAGGAAGCAACGAAAGAATTAAAGAAAGAAGGAAAGAAAGATAGAATGAAAGATAGAACAAAAGAAAGAAAGAAGTAAAGAAGGAAAGACAAACAGAAAGAAAGAAAGGAATAATGAATGAACGAAAGAAAGAAGGAAACAAAGAAAGAGAGAAAGAAAGACAGAAAGCAAGAAAGAAAGAAAGAAAGAAGGTAACAAAGAAAGACAGAGAGAAAGAAAGAAAGACAGAAAGAAAGAAAGACGGAAACAAAGAAAGAACGAACGAAGGAAAGACAGAAAGAAAGAAAAATACAAACAAACAAAGAAAGAAAGAAGGAAAGAAAGAAAGAAATAAAATGGGAACGAAAGAAAGATAGAAAGAAAGAAGGAAAGAAAGAAAGAAAGAAAGAAAGAAAGAAAGAAAGAAAGAAAGAAGGAAACAAAGAAGGAAAGAGGAAAAGAAAGAAAGAAAAGGAGAGAGAAAGAAAGCAAGAATGAAGGAAAGAAAGAAGGAAATAAAGATTAAACGAAAGAAGGAAAGAAAGAAAGACAGCAAGAAAGAAAGAAAGAAAGGAAGAAAGAAAGAAAGAAAGATAGAAAAAAGAAAGAAAGATAGAAAGATCGTAAGAAAGAAGGAATGAAAGATAGAAAGAAAGAAAGAAGAAAGAAAGAAAGATAGAAAAAAGAAAGAAAGAAAGAGAGAAAGAAAGAAAGAATGAAAGTAAGAACGAAAAAGGAAAGAAAGAATTAAAGAAAGAAAGACAAAATAAAGAAGGAAAGAAAGATAGAAAGAAAGAAAGAAACCAAGAAGGAAAGAAAGAAAGAAAGAAAGAAAGAGAGAGAAAGACAGAAAGATTGAAAAAAGGAAAGAAAGAAAGAAGCATAGAAAGAAAGAGGAAAGAACTATAGCAGGAATGAAAGAATTAAATTAAGAAGGAAAGAAAGATAGAAACAAAGCAAGAAAGAAAAAAGAAAGAAGGAAAGAAAAATGAAATAAAGAAGGAAAGGAAGGAAGGAACAAAAAAGAAAGAAAGAAGGAAGGAAGGAAAGAAACAAAGAAAGGAAGAAAGAAAGAAAGGAAGGATGGAAAGAAGGCAGAAGGAAGGAAATAACTAAACAACGAAAGAACGAAAGAACGAAAGAAAGAGGGAAAGAAGGAAGGAAAGAAGGAAAGAAGGAAGTTGGAAGTAAATAAATAAAGAACGAAAGAACGAAACAAAGAACGAAGGAAGGAAAGAAGGAAAGAGAGAAAGAAAGAGAGAAAGTAAGAAATAAAGAAAGAAAGAAAAAAGAAAGAATAGAGGAAGAAAGAATAAAGGAAGGAAAGAAGGAAAGAAACAAAGAAACAGAGAGAGAGAAAGAAAGAAGTAAATGAAGAAAGAAAGAGAGAAAGCAAGAAACGAAAGAAGGAAAGCAGGAAAAAAGGAGGGAAATAAATAAATAAAGAACGAAAAATCGAAAGAAGGAAAGAAGGAAAGAAGGTAAGAAAGAAAGAAAGAGAGAAAGAAAGAATGAAAGACAGAAAGAAAGAAAGAAAGAGGGAAAGAAAGACAGAAAGAACGAACGAAAGAAAGACAGAAACAAAGAAAAATACAAACAAACAAAGAAAGATAGAAAGAAAGAAAGAGAGAAATAAATAAAAAAGGGAACGAAATAAAGATAGAAAGAAAGAAGGAAAGAAAGAAAGAAGGAAAGAAGGAAAGAAAGAAAGAAAGAAAGAAAGAAAGAAAGAAAGAAGGAAAGAGGAAAACAAAGAAAGAAAGAAGAAAGAAAGAAAGAAAGAAAGAAAAGGAGAGAGAAAGAAAGAAAGACAGAAAGAAAGAAAGAAAGAAAGAAAGAAAGAAAGAAAGGAAGGAAGAAAGATAGAAAGGAAAAACAAAGAAAGATAGAAAGATAGTAAGAAACAAGGAATGAAAGATAGAAAGAAAGAAAGAAGAAAGAAAGAAAGAAAGATAGAAAACAGAAAGAAAAAAGAGAGAAAGGAAGAAGGAATGAAAGAAAGAAGGAAAAAGGAAAGAACGAATTAAAGAAAGAAAGACAAAATAAAGAAGGAAAGAAAGATAGAAAGAAAGAAAGAAAGAAACCAAGAAGGAAAGAAAGAAAGAAAGAGAGAGAAAGAAAGAGAGAGAAAGAAAGACAGAAAGATTGAAAGAAGGAAAGAAAGAAAGAAGCATAGAAATAAAGGAGGAAAGCAGCCAAGAAGGAAAGAAACGAAGAAAGAAAGAGAGAAAGAAAGAAAGAACTAAAGAAGGAATGAAAGAATTAAATTTAGAAGGAAAGAAAGATAGAAACAAAGCAAGAAAGAAAAAAGAAAGAAGGAAAGAAAAATGAAATAAAGAAGGAAAGGAAGGAAGGAACAAAGAAAGAGAGAAAGAAAGAAAGAAGGAAAGAAACAAAGAAAGAAACAAAGAAAGGAAGAAAGAAAGAAAGGAAAGATGGAAAGAAGGCAGAAAGAAGGAAATAACTAAACAACGAAAGAACGAAAGAACGAAAGAAAGAGAGAAAGAAGGAAGGAAAGAAGGAAAGAAGGAAGTTGGAAGTAAATAAATAAAGAACGAAAGAACGAAACAAAGAACGAAGGAAGGAAAGAAGGAAAGAAAGAAAGAAATAAAAAAATAAAGAAAGAAAGATAGAAAGAAAGTAAGAAAGAAAGAAAGATAGAAAGGAAAGAAGGATAGAAGGAAGAAGGAAGGAAATAAATAAATAAAGAGCCAAAGAAGGTAAGATGGAAAGAAAGAAACAAAGAAGGAAGGAAAGAAGGAAGGAAAGAAGGAAAGAAAGAGAAGAAAGAAAGAAACAAAGAAAGAAAGAAAGATAGAAAGAACAAAGAAAGAAATAAAGATATAAAGAAAGAAGGAAAGAAAGAAAGAAAGATAGACAGAAAGAAAGCAAGGAAAGAAGGAAATATCGAAGAAGGAAGGAAATAAATAAAGAACGAAAGAAGGAAAGAAAGAAATAAAGAAAGAAAGAAAGAAAGAAAGAAAGAAAGAAGGAAAGAAGGAAGGAAACAAAGAAAGAAAGAAAGAAAGAAAGAAAGTGGGAAAGAAAGAAAGAAAAAAGACAGAAAGAAAGAAAGAAATGGAGAGAGCAAGAAAGAAAGAAGGAAAGAAAGAAAGAAAGAAACATGGAAGGAAAGAAGGAAAGAAAGGAAGACAGAAAGAAAGAAAGAAAGAAAGAAAGAAAGAAAGAAAGAAAGAAAAAGGAAACAAAGAAAGAAAGAAAGAAAGATAGAAAGAAAGTAAGAAAGAAGGAATGAAAGTTAGAAAGATAGAAAGCCAGAAAGAAAGAAGAAAGAAAGAAAGAAACAAAGAAAGAGAGAAAGAAAGAATGAAAGAAAGAAAAAGGAAAGAAAGAATTAAAGAAAGAAAGAAAGAATGAAAGAATGAAAAAATGAAGAAGGAAAGAAAGATAGAAAGAAAGAAACCAAGAAGGAAAGGAAGAAAGAAAGAAAGAAAGAAAGAGAGAGAGAAAGAAGGAAAAAAGAAAGAAAGAAGGAAAGAAGGAAAGAAAGAAAGAAAGAAAAAAAGAAAGAAAGATAGAAAGAAAGAGAGAAAGAAAGAAAGAAGGAATGAAAGAAACAAAGAAAGGAAGGAAGAAAGAAAGAAAGAAAGAAAGAAAGAAAGGAAAGAAGGAAAGAAGGGAGAACGAACGAAATAAATTAATAAAGAACGCAAGAGCGAAAGAAGGAAAGATGTAAAGAAAGAAAGAACGGAAAGAGGGAAAGAAGGAAGAAAGAAGGAAATAAATAAATAAAGTACGAAAGAAGGAAAGAAAGAAGGAAAAGGAAGGAAAGAAAGAAAGAAAGGAAGATAGAAAGAAAGAAAGAAGCAAAGAGAGAAAGTAAGAAATAAAGAAAGAAAGGAAAAAAAGAAAGAATAGAGGAAGAAAGAATAAAGGAAGGAAAGAAGGAAAGAAACAAAGAAACAGAGAGAGAAAGAAAGAAGTAAATGAAGAAAGAAAGAAAGAGAGAAAGCAAGAAACGAAAGAAGGAAAGCAGGAAAAAAGGGAGGGAAATAAATAAATAAAGATCGAAAAATCGAAAGAAGGAAAGAAGGAAAGAAAGAACGAAAGAAACAAGGACAGAAAGAAAGAAATAAAGAAAGAAGGTAAGAAGGAAATAAAGAAAGAAAGGAAGAAAGAAAAAAAGAAAGAGAAGAGGAAGAAAGAAAAAAGGAAGGAAAGAAGGAAAGAAACAAAGAAACAGAGAGAGAAAGAAAGAAGTAAATGAAGAAAGAAAGAAAGCGAGAAAGCAAGAAACGAAAGAAGGAAAGCAGGAAAAAAGGAGGGAAATAAATAAATAAAGAACGAAAAATCGAAAGAAGGAAAGAAGGAAAGAAGGTAAGAAAGAAAGACAGAGAGAAAGAAAGAAATAAAGAAAGACAGAAAGAAAGAAAGAAATAAAGAAAGAGGGAAAGAAAGAAACAACGAACGAAAGAAAGACAGAAAGAAAGAAAAATACAAACAAACAAAGAAAGAAAGATAGAAAGAAAGAGAGAAAGAAATAAATAAAAAGGGAACGAAAGAAAGAGAGAAAGAAAGAAAGAACTAAAGAAGGAATGAAAGAATTAAATTAAGAAGGAAAGAAAGATAGAAACAAAGCAAGAAAGAAAAAAGAAAGAAGGAAAGAAAAATGAAATAAAGAAGGAAAGGAAGGAAGGAACAAAGAAAGAAAGAAAGAAAGAGGGAAGGAAGGAAAGAAACAAAGAAAGAAACAAAGAAAGGAAGAAAGAAAGAAAGGAAAGATGGAAACAAGGCAGAAGGAAGGAAATAACTAATTAACGAAAGAACGAAAGAACGAAAGAAAGAGAGAAAGAAGGAAGGAAAGAAGGAAGTTGGAAGTAAATAAATAAAGAACGAAAGAACGAAACAAAGAACGAAGGAAGGAAAGAAGGAAAGAGAGAAAGAAAGAAATAAAGAAATAAAGAAAGAAGGATAGAAAGAAAGTAAGAAAGAAAGATAGAAAGGAAAGAAGGATAGAAGGAAGAAGGAAGGAAATAAATAAATAAAGAGCGAAAGAAGGAAAGATGGAAAGAAAGAAACAAAGAAGGAAGGAAAGAAGGAAGGAAAGAAAGGAGGGAAGAAAGAAGGAAAAAACGAAAGAAAGAAAGAAAGAAAGAAAGAAAGATAGATAGAAAGTAAGAAAGAAAGAAATAAAGAAGGGAATACAGAAAGAAACAAGAATGATACAAAGAAAGAATGAAAGAAGGAAAGAAAGATAGCAAGAAAGAAGGAAAGAAACGAAGAAGGAAAGAAAGGATGGAGGAAAGAAAGAAACAATGAAAGAGAGAAAGAATGAAAGTGAGAAAGACAGAAAGAAATATTGAAATAAAGAAATAAAGAAACAACGAAGGAAAGAAAGATAGAAAGAAAGAAAAAAACAAAGAAAGAAAGAAAGAAAGAATAAAGAAAGAAAGAAAGAAAGAGGGAAAGAAGGAAAGAAGGAAGTTGGAAGTAAATAAATAAAGAACGAAAGAACGAAACAAAGAACGAAGGAAGGAAAGAAGGAAAGAGAGAAAGAAAGAAATAAAGAAATAAAGAAAGAAGGATAGAAAGAAAGTAAGAAAGAAAGATAGAAAGGAAAGAAGGATAGAAGGAAGAAGGAAGGAAATAAATAAATAAAGAGCGAAAGAAGGAAAGATGGAAAGTAAGAAACAAAGAAGGAAGGAAAGAAGGAAGGAAAGAAGGAAAGAAAGAGAAGAAAGAAACAAAGAAAGAAAGATAGAAAGAAACAAAGAAAGAAAGAAATAAAGAAATAAAGAAAGAAGGAAAGAAAGAAAGAAAGATAGAAAGAAAGAGAGCAAGGAAAGAAGAAAAGAACGAAGAATGAGGCAAATAAATAAAGAACGAAAGAAGGAAAGAAAGAAAGTAAGAAAAAAAGAAGGAAAGAAAGAAAGAAAGAAACGAAGAAGGAAAGAAACAAAGAAGGAAAGAAAGGAGGGAAGAAAGAAGGAAAAAACGAAAGAAAGAAAGAAAGAAAGAAAGAAAGATAGATAGAAAGTAAGAAAGAAAGAAATAAAGAAGGGAATACAGAAAGAAACAAGAATGATACAAAGAAAGAATGAAAGAAGGAAAGAAAGATAGCAAGAAAGAAGGAAAGAAACGAAGAAGGAAAGAAAGGATGGAGGAAAGAAAGAAACAATGAAAGAGAGAAAGAATGAAAGTGAGAAAGACAGAAAGAAATATTGAAATAAAGAAATAAAGAAACAACGAAGGAAAGAAAGATAGAAAGAAAGAAAAAAACAAAGAAAGAAAGAAAGAAAGAATAAAGAAAGAAAGAAAGAAAGAAAGAAAGAAAGAGGGAAAGAAGTAAACAAAGAAAGAAAGACAGAAAGAAAGATAGAAAGAAAGAAAGAAATAAAGAAGGAAAGAAAGAATTAAAGAAAGAAGGAAAGAATATTAGAATGAAAGATAGAACAAAAGAAACAAAGAAGGAAAGAAGGAAAGATAGAAAGAAAGACAGAAAGAAAAAAAGAAAGTTAGAAAGAAAGAATCAATGAATGAATGAAGGAAAGAAAGAAACAAAGAAAGAGAGAAAGAAGGAAAGAGAGAAAGAAAGCAAGAAATAAGGAAAGAAAGAAATAAAGAATAAAGGAAAGAAAGATAGAATGAAAGAAAGAAAGAAGGAAGGAAAGAAAGAAAGACAGAAAGAAAGAAAGAAAGAAAGCAAGAAAGAAAGAAATAAAGAAAGAGCAAAAGAAAGAAAGAAGGAAGGAAAGAACGAAAGAAAGAAAGAAGGAAAGAAAGAAAGAAAGAAAGACAGACAGGAAGGTAGAAACAAAGAAAGAAACAAACAAACAAAGAAAAAAGAAAGAAGGAAGGAAAGAAGTAAAAAAGAAAAGAAACAGAGAAAGAGATAAAGAAAGAAATAAAGAAAGATAGAAATAAAGAAGGAAGGAAAGTAAGGAAGAAAGAAAGAAGGAAAGAAAGAAAGATAGAAAGAAGGAAAGAATGAAAGAAGGAAAGAAATAAAGAAGGAAATACAGAAAGAAAAATGAATGACACAAAGAAAGAATGAAAGAAGGTAAGAAAGATAGAAAGAAAGAAGGAAAGAAACGAAGAAGGAAAGAAGTAAGGAAGTTAAGAAAGAAAGAAAGAAAGATAGAAAGAAAGAAGGAAAGAAAATAAGGAAGAAAGAAGGAAAGATGAAAAGAAATAAAGAAATAAAGAGGGAAATACAGAAAGAAAAAAGAATGATACAAAGATACAATGAAAGAAGGAAAGAAAGATAGAAAGAAGGAAGGAAAGAATCGAAGAAGAAAAGAAGGAAAGAGAGAAAGAAAGAAAGAAAGAAAGAAAGAAAGAAAAAAGAAATAAGGAAGCAACGAAAGAATTAAAGAAAGAAGGAAAGAAAGATAGAATGAAAGATAGAACAAAAGAAAGAAAGAAGTAAAGAAGGAAAGACAAACAGAAAGAAAGAAAGGAATAATGAATGAACGAAAGAAAGAAGGAAACAAAGAAAGAGAGAAAGAAAGACAGAAAGCAAGAAAGAAAGAAGGAAAGAAGGTAACAAAGAAAGACAGAGAGAAAGAAAGAAAGACAGAAAGAAAGAAAGACGGAAACAAAGAAAGAACGAACGAAGGAAAGACAGAAAGAAATAAAATGGGAACGAAAGAAAGATAGAAAGAAAGAAGGAAAGAAAGAAAGAAAGAAAGAAAGAAGGAAACAAAGAAGGAAAGAGGAAAAGAAAGAAAGAAAAGGAGAGAGAAAGAAAGCAAGAATGAAGGCAAGAAAGAAGGAAATAAAGATTAAACGAAAGAAGGAAAGAAAGAAAGACAGCAAGAAAGAAAGAAAGAAAGGAAGAAAGAAAGAAAGAAAGAAAGAAAAAAGAAAGAAAGATAGAAAGATCGTAAGAAAGAAGGAATGAAAGATAGAAAGAAAGAAAGAAAGAAGAAAGAAAGAAAGATAGAAAAAAGAAAGAAAGAAAGAGAGAAAGAAAGAAAGAATGAAAGTAAGAACGAAAAAGGAAAGAAAGAATTAATGAAAGAAAGAGAAAATAAAGAAGGAAAGAAAGATAGAAAGAAAGAAAGAAACCAAGAAGGAAAGAAAGAAAGAAAGAAAGAGAGAGAAAGACAGAAAGATTGAAAAAAGGAAAGAAAGAAAGAAGCATAGAAAGAAAGGAGGAAAGAACTATAGCAGGAATGAAAGAATTAAATTAAGAAGGAAAGAAAGATAGAAACAAAGCAAGAAAGAAAAAAGAAAGAAGGAAAGAAAAATGAAATAAAGAAGGAAAGGAAG
Organism: Tenodera sinensis; assembly: GCA_030765045.1. Classification (NCBI taxonomy): domain Eukaryota; kingdom Metazoa; phylum Arthropoda; class Insecta; order Mantodea; family Mantidae; genus Tenodera; species Tenodera sinensis. The sequence continues at coordinate 168,460,053 of CM060963.1, read as the reverse complement.
GAAGGAACAAAAAAGAAAGAAAGAAGGAAGGAAGGAAAGAAACAAAGAAAGGAAGAAAGAAAGAAAGGAAGGATGGAAAGAAGGCAGAAGGAAGGAAATAACTAAACAACGAAAGAACGAAAGAACGAAAGAAAGAGGGAAAGAAGGAAGGAAAGAAGGAAAGAAGGAAGTTGGAAGTAAATAAATAAAGAACGAAAGAACGAAACAAAGAACGAAGGAAGGAAAGAAGGAAAGAGAGAAAGAAAGAGAGAAAGTAAGAAATAAAGAAAGAAAGAAAAAAGAAAGAATAGAGGAAGAAAGAATAAAGGAAGGAAAGACGGAAAGAAACAAAGAAACAGAGAGAGAGAAAGAAAGAAGTAAATGAAGAAAGAAAGAGAGAAAGCAAGAAACGAAAGAAGGAAAGCAGGAAAAAAGGAGGGAAATAAATAAATAAAGAACGAAAAATCGAAAGAAGGAAAGAAGGAAAGAAGGTAAGAAAGAAAGAAAGAGAGAAAGAAAGAATGAAAGACAGAAAGAAAGAAAGAAAGAAAGAAAGAAAGAAAGAAAGAAAGAAAGAGGGAAAGAAAGAAAGAAAGAACGAACGAAAGAAAGACAGAAACAAAGAAAAATACAAACAAACAAAGAAAGATAGAAAGAAAGAAAGAGAGAAATAAATAAAAAAGGGAACGAAATAAAGATAGAAAGAAAGAAGGAAAGAAAGAAAGAAGGAAAGAAGGAAAGAAAGAAAGAAAGAAGGAAAGAGGAAAACAAAGAAAGAAAGAAGAAAGAAAGAAAGAAAGAAAGAAAAGGAGAGAGAAAGAAAGAAAGACAGAAAGAAAGAAAGAAAGAAAGGAAGGAAGAAAGATAGAAAGGAAAAACAAAGAAAGAAAGATAGAAAGATAGTAAGAAACAAGGAATGAAAGATAGAAAGAAAGAAAGAAGAAAGAAAGAAAGAAAGATAGAAAACAGAAAGAAAAAAGAGAGAAAGGAAGAAAGAATGAAAGAAAGAAGGAAAAAGGAAAGAAAGAATTAAAGAAAGAAAGACAAAATAAAGAAGGAAAGAAAGATAGAAAGAAAGAAAGAAAGAAACCAAGAAGGAAAGAAAGAAAGAAAGAAAGAGAGAGAAAGAAAGAGAGAGAAAGAAAGACAGAAAGATTGAAAGAAGGAAAGAAAGAAAGAAGCATAGAAATAAAGGAGGAAAGCAGCCAAGAAGGAAAGAAACGAAGAAAGAAAGAGAGAAAGAAAGAAAGAACTAAAGAAGGAATGAAAGAATTAAATTTAGAAGGAAAGAAAGATAGAAACAAAGCAAGAAAGAAAAAAGAAAGAAGGAAAGAAAAATGAAATAAAGAAGGAAAGGAAGGAAGGAACAAAGAAAGAGAGAAAGAAAGAAAGAAGGAAAGAAACAAAGAAAGAAACAAAGAAAGGAAGAAAGAAAGAAAGGAAAGATGGAAAGAAGGCAGAAAGAAGGAAATAACTAAACAACGAAAGAACGAAAGAACGAAAGAAAGAGAGAAAGAAGGAAGGAAAGAAGGAAAGAAGGAAGTTGGAAGTAAATAAATAAAGAACGAAAGAACGAAACAAAGAACGAAGGAAGGAAAGAAGGAAAGAAAGAAAGAAATAAAAAAATAAAGAAAGAAAGATAGAAAGAAAGTAAGAAAGAAAGAAAGATAGAAAGGAAAGAAGGATAGAAGGAAGAAGGAAGGAAATAAATAAATAAAGAGCGAAAGAAGGAAAGATGGAAAGAAAGAAACAAAGAAGGAAGGAAAGAAGGAAGGAAAGAAGGAAAGAAAGAGAAGAAAGAAAGAAACAAAGAAAGAAAGAAAGATAGAAAGAAACAAAGAAAGAAATAAAGATATAAAGAAAGAAGGAAAGAAAGAAAGAAAGATAGACAGAAAGAAAGCAAGGAAAGAAGGAAATATCGAAGAAGGAAGGAAATAAATAAAGAACGAAAGAAGGAAAGAAAGAAATAAAGAAAGAAAGAAAGAAAGAAAGAAGGAAAGAAGGAAGGAAACAAAGAAAGAAAGAAAGAAAGAAAGAAAGTGGGAAAGAAAGAAAGAAAAAAGACAGAAAGAAAGAAAGAAATGGAGAGAGCAAGAAAGAAAGAAGGAAAGAAAGAAAGAAAGAAACATGGAAGGAAAGAAGGAAAGAAAGGAAGACAGAAAGAAAGAAAGAAAGAAAGAAAGAAATAAAGAAAGAAAGAAAAAGGAAACAAAGAAAGAAAGAAAGAAAGATAGAAAGAAAGTAAGAAAGAAGGAATGAAAGTTAGAAAGATAGAAAGCCAGAAAGAAAGAAGAAAGAAAGAAAGAAACAAAGAAAGAGAGAAAGAAAGAATGAAAGAAAGAAAAAGGAAAGAAAGAATTAAAGAAAGAAAGAAAGAATGAAAGAATGAAGAAATGAAGAAGGAAAGAAAGATAGAAAGAAAGAAACCAAGAAGGAAAGGAAGAAAGAAAGAAAGAGAGAGAGAAAGAAGGAAAAAAGAAAGAAAGAAGGAAAGAAGGAAAGAAAGAAAGAAAAAAAAAAAAGAAAGAAAGATAGAAAGAAAGAGAGAAAGAAAGAAAGAAGGAATGAAAGAAACAAAGAAAGGAAGGAAGAAAGAAAGAAAGAAAGAAAGAAAGGAAAGAAGGAAAGAAGGGAGAACGAACGAAATAAATTAATAAAGAACGCAAGAGCGAAAGAAGGAAAGATGTAAAGAAAGAAAGAACGGAAAGAGGGAAAGAAGGAAGAAAGAAGGAAATAAATAAATAAAGTACGAAAGAAGGAAAGAAAGAAAGAAATGGAAGGAAAGAAAGAAAGAAAGGAAGATAGAAAGAAAGAAACAAAGAGAGAAAGTAAGAAATAAAGAAAGAAAGGAAAAAAGAAAGAATAGAGGAAGAAAGAATAAAGGAAGGAAAGAAGGAAAGAAACAAAGAAACAGAGAGAGAAATAAAGAAGTAAATGAAGAAAGAAAGAAAGAGAGAAAGCAAGAAACGAAAGAAGGAAAGCAGGAAAAAAGGGAGGGAAATAAATAAATAAAGATCGAAAAATCGAAAGAAGGAAAGAAGGAAAGAAAGAACGAAAGAAACAAGGACAGAAAGAAAGAAATAAAGAAAGAAGGTAAGAAGGAAATAAAGAAAGAAAGGAAGAAAGAAAAAAAGAAAGAGAAGAGGAAGAAAGAAAAAAGGAAGGAAAGAAGGAAAGAAACAAAGAAACAGAGAGAGAAAGAAAGAAGTAAATGAAGAAAGAAAGAAAGCGAGAAAGCAAGAAACGAAAGAAGGAAAGCAGGAAAAAAGGAGGGAAATAAATAAATAAAGAACGAAAAATCGAAAGAAGGAAAGAAGGAAAGAAGGTAAGAAAGAAAGACAGAGAGAAAGAAAGAAATAAAGAAAGACAGAAAGAAAGAAAGCAATAAAGAAAGAGGGAAAGAAAGAAAGAACGAACGAAAGAAAGACAGAAAGAAAGAAAAATACAAACAAACAAAGAAAGAAAGATAGAAAGAAAGAGAGAAAGAAATAAATAAAAAGGGAACGAAAGAAAGTTAGAAAGAAAGAAGGAAAGAAAGAAAGAAAGAAGGAAAGAAAGAAAGAAAGAAGGAAAGAGGAAAAGAAAGAAAGAAAGAAGAAAGAAAAAAAGAAAGAAAGAAAGAAAAGGAGAGAGAAAGAAAGGAAGAATGAGGGAAAGAAAGAAAGAAGGAAAGAAAGAATAAAGGAAAGAAGGAAAGAAGGAAAGAAAGAAAGACAGAAAGAAAGAAGAAGAAAGAAAGAAAGAAAGAAAGAAAGAAAGAAAGGAAGAAAGAAAGAAAGAAAGAATGAAAAAGAAAGAAATAAAGATAGAAAGATAGTAAGAAAGAAGGGATGAAAGATAGAAAGAAAGAAAGAAGAAAGAAAGAAAGAAAGAAAGATAGAAAAAAGAAAGATAGAAAGTGAGAAAGAAAGAAAGAATGAAAGAAAGAAGGAAAAAGGAAAGAAAGAATTAAAGAAAGAAAGCAAGACAAAATAAAGAAGGAAAGAAGGATAGAAAGAAAGAAAGAAACCAAGAAGGAAACAGAGAAAGAAAGAAAGAAAGAAAGAACGAGAGAGAAAGAAAGAGAGAGAAAGAAAGACAGAAAGATTGAAAGAAGAAAAAAAGAAAGAAGCATAGAAATAAAGGAGGAAAGCAACCAATAAGGAAAGAAAGGAAGAAAGAAAGAGAGAAAGAAAGAAAGAACTAAAGAAGGAATGAAAGAATTAAATTAAGAAGGAAAGAAAGATAGAAACAAAGCAAGAAAGAAAAAAGAAAGAAGGAAAGAAAAATGAAATAAAGAAGGAAAGGAAGGAAGGAACAAAGAAAGAAAGAAAGAAAGAGGGAAGGAAGGAAAGAAACAAAGAAAGAAACAAAGAAAGGAAGAAAGAAAGAAAGGAAAGATGGAAACAAGGCAGAAGGAAGGAAATAACTAATTAACGAAAGAACGAAAGAACGAAAGAACGAAAGAAAGAGAGAAAGAAGGAAGGAAAGAAGGAAAGAAGGAAGTTGGAAGTAAATAAATAAAGAACGAAAGAACGAAACAAAGAACGAAGGAAGGAAAGAAGGAAAGAGAGAAAGAAAGAAATAAAGAAATAAAGAAAGAAGGATAGAAAGAAAGTAAGAAAGAAAGAAAGGAAAGAAGGATAGAAGGAAGAAGGAAGGAAATAAATAAATAAAGAGCGAAAGAAGGAAAGATGGAAAGAAAGAAACAAAGAAGGAAGGAAAGAAGGAAGGAAAGAAGGAAAGAAAGAGAAGAAAGAAACAAAGAAAGAAAGATAGAAAGAAACAAAGAAAGAAAGAAATAAAGAAATAAAGAAAGAAGGAAAGAAAGAAAGAAAGATAGAAAGAAAGAGAGCAAGGAAAGAAGAAAAGAACGAAGAATGAGGCAAATAAATAAAGAACGAAAGAAGGAAAGAAAGAAAGTAAGAAAGAAAGAAGGAAAGAAAGAAGGAAACAAAGAAAGAAAGAAAGAAAGTAAAAGGGAAAGAAAGAAAGAAAAAAGACAGAAAGAAAGAAAGAAATGGAGAGAGCAAGAAAGAAAGAAAGAAAATGGATGGAAAGAAGGAAAGAAAGAAAGACAGAAAGAAAGAAAGAAAGAAAGAAAGAAAGAAAGAAAGAAAGAAATAAAGAAAGAAAAAGGAAACAAAGAAAGAAAGAAAGAAAGATAGAAAGAAAGTAAGAGAGAAGGAATGAAAGTTAGAAAGAAAGAAAGCCAGAAAGTAAAGAAGAAAGAAAGAAAGAAACACAGAAAGAGAGAAAGAAAGAAAGAATGAAAGAAAGAATGAAAAAGGAAAGAAAAAATTAAAGAAAGAAAGAAAGAATGAAAAAATGAAGAAGGAAAGAAAGATAGAAAGAAAGAAAGAAACCAAGAAGGAAAGGAAGAAAGAAAGGAAAGAGAGAGAGAAAGAAAGAAAAAAGAAAGAAAGAAGGAAAGAAAGAAAGAAAAAAAAAGAAAGAAAGAAAGATAGAAAGAAAGAGAGAAAGAAAGAAAGAAGGAATGAAAGAAACAAAGAAAGGAAGAAAGAAAGAAAGAAAGGAAAGAAGGAAAGAAGGTAGAACGAACGAAATATATTAATAAAGAACGCAAGAGCGAAAGAAGGAAAGATGTAAAGAAAGAAAGAACGGAAAGAGGGAAAGAAGGAAGAAAGAAGGAAATAAATAAATAAAGAACGAAAGAATGAAAGAATGAAAGAAAAGGAAGGAAAGAAAGAAAGAAAGAAAGATAGAAAGAAAGAAAGAAAGAAAGAAAGAGAGAAAGTAAGAAATAAAGAAAGAAAGAAAAAAAGAAAGAATAGAGGAAGAAAGAATAAAGGAAGGAAAGAAGGAAAGAAACAAAGAAACAGAGAGAGAGAGAAAGAAGTAAATGAAGAAAGAAAGAAAGAAAGAGAGAAAGCAAGAAACGAAAGAAGGAAAGCAGGAAAAAAGGAGGGAAATAAATAAATAAAGAACGAAAAATCGAAAGAAGGAAAGAAGGAAAGAAAGAACGAAAGAAACAAGGACAGAAAGAAAGAAATAAAGAAAGAAGGTAAGAAGGAAATAAAGAAAGAAAGAAAGTAAGAAAGAAAAAAAGAAAGAGAAGAGGAAGAAAGAAAAAAGGAAGGAAAGAAGGAAAGAAACAAAGAAACAGAGAGAGAAAGAAAGAAGTAAATGAAGAAAGAAAGAAAGCGAGAAAGCAAGAAACGAAAGAAGGAAAGCAGGAAAAAAGGAGGGAAATAAATAACTAAAGAACGAAAAATCGAATGAAGGAAAGAAGGAAAGAAGGTAAGAAAGAAAGACAGAGAGAAAGAAAGAAAGAAAGAAAGAAAGAAAGACAGAAAGAAAGAGGGAAAGAAAGAAAGAACGAACGAAAGAAAGACAGAAAGAAAGAAAACTACAAACAAACAAAGAGAGAAAGATAGAAAGAAAGAAAGAGAGAAAGAAAGAAATAAATAAAAAGGGAACGAAAGAAAGATAGAAAGAAAGAAGGAAAGAAAGAAAGAAAGAAAGAAAGCAAGAAACAAAGAAAGAGAGAAAGAAAGAAAGGAAAGAAGGAAAGAAGGAAAAAGGAGAAAAAACAATATAAATAAACAACGAAAGAATGAAAGAAAGATAGAAAGAAAAAAAAAGAATGGAACGTAGAAAGAAAGAAAGATTGAAAGAAAGAAAGAATGAAACAAGGAAAGAAAGATAGGAACAAAGCAAGAAAGAAAGAAAAAAACAGAAGGAAAGAAACGTAGAAATAAAGAAAGAAAAAGGAAAGAAGGAAGGAAAGAAGGAAAGAAACAAAGATAGAGAGAAAGAAATAAAGAATGAAAGAAAGAAATATATAAGGAAGGAAAGGAAGAAAGAAAGAAAGAAGGAAATAAGAAAGAAAGAAATAAAGAAGAAAATACAGAAAGAAAAAAGAATGATACAAAGAAAGAATGAAAGAAAGTAAGAAACATAGAAAGAAAGAAGGAAAGAAACAATAAAGGAAAGAAATGAAGAAAGAAAGAAACCAAGAAAGTGAGAACGAAAGAAAGAAAAATGACATAAATAAAGAAAGAAAGAAATAAAGAAGGAACGAAAGAAAGAAAGAAAGATAGAAAGCAAGAAAGAAAGAAGGAAAGAAAGACAGGAAGAAAGAAAGAAAAACAAGAAAGAAAAAGGGAAAGAAAGAAGGTAAGATTGAAACAAAGAAAGAATGACAGAACGAAAGAAACAAAGAAGGAATGGAAGAAAGAAAGAAAGAAAGAAAGAAAGAACGAAAGACAGCAAGAAAGAAAGAAACAAAGATAGAAAGATAGAAAGAAAGAAGGAAAGAAAGAAAGAAAGAGAGAAAAAAAGCAGGAGAGAAGGAAGGAAAGAAAGAAATAAATAAATAAGGAAATACAGAAAGAAAAAAGAATGATACAAAGAAATAATGAAGGCAGGAAAGAAAGATAGAAAGAAAGAAGGAACGAAACGAAGAAGGAAAGGAAGAAAGAAAGAAAGAAAATGAGAAAGAGAGAAAGAAAGAGAGAAAGAAAGAAAGAAGAAATAAGGAAGGAACGAAAGAAAGAAGAAAGAAAGAAAGAGGGAAAGAAAGAAATAAAGAAAGAAAGAAATAAAGAAGGAAGGAAAGGAAGAAAGAAAGAAAGAAGAAAAGAAAGATAGAAAGATGGAAAAAGGAAAGAAAGAAAGAAATAAAGAAATAAAGAAGGAAATACAGAAGGAAAAAAGAATGATACAAAGAAAGAATGAAAGAAGGTAAGAAACGAAGAAGGAAAGAAGTTAAGAAAGAAAGAAAGATAGAAAGTAGGAAGGAAAGAAAAAAGGAAGAAAGAAAGAAGGAAAGAAGAAAAGAAAGAAAGAAATAAAGAGGGAAATACAGAAAGAAAAAAGAATGATACAAAGATACAATGAAAGAGGTGAAGAAAGATAGAAAGAAGGAAGGAAAGAAATGATGACGAGAAGAAGGGAAGAAAGAAAGAAACAAACAAACAAAGAAAGAGAGAAAGAAAGAAAGAGAGAGAAAGAAAGAAAGAGAGAAAGAATGAAAGAGAGAAAGAAAGAAAGAGAGAAAGAAAGAAAGAAAGAAAGAAAGGAAGAAAGAAAGAAAGAAAAAATAGAAAAAAAGAATGAAAGAAAGAAGGGAAGAAACAAAGAAAGAAAGAAAGAATGAAAGAAAGAATGAAAGGAAGGAAAAAATAAAGAAAGAAAGCAAGAAAGAAAGAAAGAGAGAAAGAAAGAAAAGAAGGAAAGAAGGAAAAAGGAGAAAAAACAATATAAATAAAGAACGAAACAACGAAAGAAAGATAGAAAGAAAAAAAAAGAATGGAACGAAGAAAGAAAGAAAGAAATAGAGAAAGAAAGAAAGAAAGATTGAAAGAAAGAAAGGAAGAAAGAAAGAAAGAAGGAAAGAAAGATAGGAACAAAGCAAGAAAGAATGAAAAATGAAAGAAGGAAAGAAACGAAGAAATAAAGAAATAAAATTGAAACAAGGAAGGAAAGAAGGAAAGAAACAAAGATAGAGAGAAAGAAAGAAAGAAATAAAGAAAGAAATAAAGAAGGAAGGAAGGAAAGGAAGATAGAAAGAAAGAAGGAAAGAAGAAAGAAAGAAATAAAGTAGAAAATACAGAAAGGAAAAAGAATGATACAAAGAAAGAATGAAAGAAAGTAAGAAACATAGAAAGAAAGAAGGAAGAAACAAAAAAGGAAAGAAATGAAGAAAGAAAGAAACAAAGAAAGAGAGAAAGAAAGAAAGAAAAAAGACATAAATAAAGAAAGAAAGAAATAAAGAAGGAACGAAAGAAAGAAAGATAAAAAGCAAGAAAGAAAGAAGGAAAG
>CM060963.1:168431308-168448808 GCA_030765045.1 Tenodera sinensis | reverse complement strand
GAAAGAAAGAAAGAAACATAAAAGAGAGAAAGAAAGAAAGAGAGAAAGAAAGAAATAAAGAAATAAAGAAGGGACGAAAGAAAGTAAGATAGAAAGTAAGAAAGAAAGAAAGAAGGAAAGAAAGAAAGAAAGAAAGAGGGAAAAAAGGAAAGAAAGAAAGAACGAAAGAAAGAAAAAGATGAAAGAAAGAAGGAAAGAAACAACAAAGGAAGAAAGAATGAAAGAAAGAGAGAAAGAAAGAAAGAAAGCAAGCAAGAAATAAAGAATGAAGGGAAGAAAGAAAGAAATAAAGAAAAAGAGAAAGAAAGAAAGAATGTAAGAAAGAAAGAAAGATAGATCCAAAAATAGAAAGAAGGAAAGAACGAAAGAAAGAAATAAAGTAGAAAATACAGAAAGGAAAAAGATTGATACAAAGAAAGAATGAAAGAAAGTAAGAAACATAGAAAGAAAGAAGGAAAGAAACAAAAAAGGAAAGAAATGAAGAAAGAAAGAAACAAAGAAAGAGAGAAAGAAATAAAGAAAAAAGACATAAATAAAGAAAGAAAGAAATAAAGAAGGAACGAAAGAAAGAAAGATAAAAAGCAAGAAAGAAAGAAGGAAAGAAGGAAAGAAGCAAAGAAAGACAGGAAGAAAGAAAGAAAGAAAAACAAGAAAGAAAGAAAAAGGGAAAGAAAGAAAGAAGGTAAGATTGAAACAAAGAAACAATGACAGAAAGAAAGAAACAAGGAAGGAAAGGAAGAAAGAAAGAAAGAAAGAAAGAAGGAAGGAAAGACAGCAAGAAAGAAAGAAACAAAGATAGAAAGATAGAAAGAAAGAAGGAAAGAAAGAAAGAAATAAAGAAAGCAGGAGAGAAGGAAGGAAAGAAAGAAATAAATAAAGAAGGAAATACAGAAAGAAAAAAGAATGATACAAAGAAATAATGAAGGCAGGAAAGAAAGATCGAAAGAAAGAAGGAACGAAACGAAGAAGGACAGGAAGAGAGAAAGAAAGAAAGAAAATGAGAAAGAGAGAAAGAAAGAGAGAAAGAAAGAAAGAAAAAAGAAATAAGGAAGGAACGAAAGAAAGAAGAAAGAAATAAAGAAAGAAAGAGGGAAAGAAGGAAACAAAGAAAGAAAGAAAGACAGAAAGAAAGAAAGATAGAAGGAGGGAGGAAAGAAAAGAAGAAGGAAGGACCGAAAGAAGGAAACAAAGAAAGAAAAAAGAAAGAAAGAAAGTGCGAAAGAAACAAAGAAGGAACGAAAGAACAAAAGAAAAAAGAAAGAAAAAATAAATAAGGAAAGAAATAAGGAAAGAGAGAATGAAAGAAATAAAGAAAGAAAGAAATAAAAAAGGAAGGAAAGGAAGAAAGAAAGAAAGAAGAAAAGAAAGAAAGATAGAAAGATGGAAAGAAGGAAAGAAAGAAAGAGAGAAATAAAGAAGGAAATACAGAAAGAAAAAAGAATGATACAAAGAAAGAATGAAAGAAGGTAAGAAACGAAGAAGGAAAGAAGGAAAGAAGTTAAGAAGGAAAGAAAGATAGAAAGTAGGAAGGAAAGAAATGAAGAAGGAAAGAAAGGAAGAAAGAAACAAAGAAATGAAGAAGGAAAGAAAGGAAGAAAGAAACAAAGAAAGAGAGAAAGAAAGAAAGAGAGAAAGAAAGAAAGAGGGAAAGGAAGAAAGAAAGAAGGAACGAACGAAAGAAAGATAGAAAGAAAGAAAGAAAGAAACAAAGAAAGAAAGGAAGAAAGAAAGAAAGAAAAAATAGAAAGAAAGAATGAAAGAAAGAAGGAAAGAAACAGAGAAAGAAAGAAAGAACGAAAGAAAGAAAGAAAGAAAGAAAGGAAGAAAGAAAAAAGAAAGAAAGAAAGAAAGTGAGAAAGAAAGAAAGAAAGAAAGGAAGAAAGAAAAAAGAAAGAAAGAAAGAGAGAAAGAAAGAATGAAAGAAAGAAGGAAAGAAACAGAAAGAAAGAAAGAACTAAAGAAAGAAAGGAAGAAAGAAAAAAGAAAGAAAGAGAGAAAGAAAGAAAGGAAAGAAGGAAAAAGGAGAAAAAACAAAATAAATAAACAACGAAAGAACGAAACAAAGAAAGAAAGAAAAAAAGAAAGGAAGGAAGAAAGAAAGAAAGAAAGACAGAAAGAAAGAAACATTGAGAGAAAGAAAAAATGAAAGAAGGAAAGAAAGATAGAAAGAAGGAAGGAAAGAGACGAAGAAGGAAAGAAAGGAAGAAAGAAAGAAGGAAAGAAAGATAGAAATGAAGCAAGAAAGAAAGGAAAAAGAAAGAAGGAAAGAAACGAAGAAATAAAGAAATAAAAAAGAAAGAAGGAAGGAAAGAAGGAAAGAAACAAGATAGAGAGAAAGAAAAAAAGAAGGAAAGAAAGAAGGAAAGAAAGAAAGACAGAAAGAAAGATGGAAAGAAGATAAGAAATAAATAAATAAAATAGAAAATACATAAAGAAAAAAGAATGATACAAAGAAAGAATGAAAGAAAGTAAGAAACATAGAAAGAAAGAAGGAAAGAAACGAAAAAGTAAAGAAACAAAGAAAGAGAGAAAGAAAGAAGGGGAGAAAAAAGAAATAAATAAAGAAAGAAATAAAGAAGGAACGAAAGAAAGAAAGACAGAAATAATGAAAGAAAGGAAGAAAGAAAGAAAGAAAGAAAGAAAGAAAGAAGGAAAGAAGGAAACAAGGAAAGAAAGACAGAAAGAAAGAAAGAAAGAAAGAAAGAAAGAAAGAAAGAAAGAAAGAAAAAGAAAGAAAAAGGGAAAGAAAGAAAGAAAGAAGGTAAGAACGAAAGAATGACAGAAAGAAAGAAACAAATAAGGAAAGAAGGAAAGAAAGAAAGAAACAAAGAAGGAAAGAAAGCAAAAAAGAAAGAAAGATAGAAAGATAGAAAGAAGGAATTAAAGAAAGAAACAAAGCAGGAGAGAAGTAAGGAAAGAAAGAAATAACTAAAGAAGGAAATACAGAAAGAAAAAAAAATGATACAAAGAAATAATGAAAGAAGGAAAGAAAGATAGAAAGAAAGAAGGAACGAAACGAAGAAGGAAAGAAAGGAAGAAAGAAAGAAACAAACATAAAAGAGAGAAAGAAAGAAAGAAATAAAGAAATAAAGAAGCGACGAAACAAAGAAAGAAAGGAAAGAAGGAAAAAGGAGGGAAATAAATAAATAAAGAACGAAAGAACGAAGGAAGGAAAGAAGGAAAGAAAGAACCAAAGAAAGAAAGACAGAAAGAAAGAAACAAAGAAAGATTGAAAGAATTAAAGAAAGAAATAAGGATAGAAAGAAAGAAGGAAAGCAACGAAGAAGGAAAGAAAGGAAGAAAGATAGAGAGAAAGAAAGAAAGAACATAAGAAGGAGAGAATTAAAGTAAGAAAGAAAGAAAGGAAAGAAGGTAGAAGGAAGGAAATAAATAAACAATGAAAGAACGAAAGAACGAAAGAAAGAGAGAAAGAAGGAAGGAAAGAGGGACAGAAGGAAGTAGGAAGTAAATAAATAAAGAACGAAAGAACGAAACAGAGAACGAAGGAAGGAAAGAAGGAAAGAGAGAAAGAAAGAAATAAAGAAAGAAAGATAGAAAGAAAGCAAGAAAGAAAGAAAGAAAGAAAGGAAAGAAGGATAGAAGGAAGAAGGAAGGAAATAAATAAATAAAGAGCGAAAGAAGGAAAGATGGAAAGAAAGAAACAAAGAAGGAAGGAAAGAAGGAAGGAAGGAAAGAAAGAAACAAACAAACACAGAAATAAAGAAAGAAAGAAACAAACAAACAAACAGAGGAAGGAAAGAAGGAAGAAAAAGGAAATAAATAAAGAAAGAACGAAATAAGGAAAGAAAGAAAGAAAGAAGGAATGAAAGAAGGAAAGAAAGAAAGAACAAAATAAGGAAAGAAAGAAAGAAAGAAGGAATGAAAGAAGGAAAGAAAGAAAGAACGAAATAAGGAAAGAAAGAAAGAAAGAAAGAAGGAAAGAAGGAAAGAAAGAATGATAGAAAGAAAGAAAGAAAGAGAGAAAAAAGAAAGAAAGGAAGAAAGAAAGAAAAAAAAAGAAAGAGAAAAGAAAGAAACAAGAAACGAAAGAAGGAAGTAAACAAAGAAACAGAGAAAGAAAGAAAAAAAGCAAGAAAGAAAAAGAGAAAGAAAAAATTAAGAAGGAAAGAAAAGAAAAGGAGAAAAAAGAAATAAATAAAGAACGAAATAAGGATAGAAGGAAAGAAAGAAAAGAAGAAGGAAGGAAAGATGGAAAGAAGGAAGAAGGAAAGAAACAGAGAAAGAAAGAACGAAAGAAAGAAAGAAAGAAAGAAAGAAAGGAAGAAAGAAAAAAGAAAGAAAGTGAGAAAGAAAGAAAGAAAGAAAGGAAGAAAGAAAAAAGAAAGAAAGAAAGAAAGAGAGAAAGAAAGAATGAAAGAAGGAAAGAAACAGAGAAAGAAAGAAAGAAAGAACTAAAGAAAGAAAGAAAGGATGAAAGAAAAAAGAAAGAAAGAAAGGAAAGAAGGAAAGAAGGAAAAAGGAGAAAAAACAAAATAAATAAACAACGAAAGAACGAAACAAAGAAAGAAAGAAAAAAAGAAAGGAAGGAAGAAAGAAAGAAAGACAGAAAGAAAGAAACATTGAGAGAAAGAAAAAATGAAAGAAGGAAAGAAAGATAGAAAGAAGGAAGGAAAGAGACGAAGAAGGAAAGAAAGGAAGAAAGAAAGAAGGAAAGAAAGATAGAAATGAAGCAAGAAAGAAAGGAAAAAGAAAGAAGGAAAGTAACGAAGAAATAAAGAAAGAAAAAAGAAAGAAGGAAGGAAAGAAGGAAAGAAACAAGATAGAGAGAAGGAAAAAAAGAAGGAAAGAAAGAAGGAAAGAAAGAAAGACAGAAAGAAAGAAGGAAAGAAGATAAGAAATAAATAAATAAATAAAATAGAAAATACATAAAGAAAAAAGAATGATACAAAGAAAGAATGAAAGAAAGTAAGAAACATAGAAAGAAAGAAGGAAAGAAACGAAAAAGTAAAGAAACAAAGAAAGAGAGAAAGAAAGAAGGGGAGAAAAAAGAAATAAATAAAGAAAGAAGTAAAGAAGGAACGAAAGAAAGAAAGACAGAAATAATGAAAGAAAGGAAGAAAGAAAGAAAGAAAGAAGGAAAGAAGGAAACAAGGAAAGAAAGACAGAAAGAAAGAAAGAAAGAAAGAAAGAAAGAAAGAAAAAAGAAAGAAAAAGGGAAAGAAAGAAAGAAAGAAAGAAAGAAAGAAAGAAGGTAAGAACGAAAGAATGACAGAAAGAAAGAAACAAATAAGGAAAGAAGGAAAGAAAGAAAGAAACAAAGAAGGAAAGAAAGCAAAAAAGAAAGAAAGATAGAAAGATAGAAAGAAAGAATTAAAGAAAGAAACAAAGCAGGAGAGAAGGAAGGAAAGAAAGAAATAACTAAAGAAGGAAATACAGAAAGAAATAAAAATGATACAAAGGAATAATGAAAGAAGGAAAGAAAGATAGAAAGAAAGAAGGAACGAAACGAAGAAGGAAAGAAAGGAAGAAAGAAAGAAACAAACATAAAAGAGAGAAAGAAAGAAAGAAATAAAGAAATAAAGAAGCGACGAAACAAAGAAAGAAAGGAAAGAAGGAAAAAGGAGGGAAATAAATAAATAAAGAACGAAAGAACGAAGGAAGGAAAGAAGGAAAGAAAGAACCAAAGAAAGAAAGACAGAAAGAAAGAAACAAAGAAAGATTGAAAGAATTAAAGAAAGAAATAAGGATAGAAAGAAAGAAGGAAAGCAACGAAGAAGGAAAGAAAGGAAGAAAGATAGAGAGAAAGAAAGAAAGAACATAAGAAGGAGAGAATTAAAGTAAGAAAGAAAGAAAGAAAGGAAAGAAGGAAAGAAGGTAGAAGGAAGGAAATAAATAAACAATGAAAGAACGAAAGAACGAAAGAAAGAGAGAAAGAAGGAAGGAAAGAGGGACAGAAGGAAGTAGGAAGTAAATAAATAAAGAACGAAAGAACGAAACAGAGAACGAAGGAAGGAAAGAAGGAAAGAGAGAAAGAAAGAAATAAAGAAAGATAGAAAGAAAGTAAGAAAGAAAGCAAGAAAGAAAGAAAGAAAGAAAGAAAGGAAAGAAGGATAGAAGGAAGAAGGAAGGAAATAAATAAATAAAGAGCGAAAGAAGGAAAGATGGAAATAAAGAAACAAAGAAGGAAGGAGAGAAGGAAGGAAGGAAAGAAAGAAACAAACACAGAAATAAAGAAAGAAAGAAACAAACAAACAAACAAAGGAAGGAAAGAAGGAAGAAAAAGGAAATAAATAAAGAAAGAACGAAATAAGGAAAGAAAGAAAAAAAGAAGGAATGAAAGAAGGAAAGAAAGAAAGAACGAAATAAGGAAAGAAAGAAAGAAAGAAAGAAAGAAAGAAAGAAAGAAAGAAAGAAAGAAGGAAGGAAGCAAAGAAGGAAAGAAAGAAAGATAGAAAGAAAGAAAGAAAGAGAGAAAAAAGAAAGAAAGGAAGAAAGAAAGAAAAAAAAGAAAGAGAAAAGAAAGAAACAAGAAACGAAAGAAGGAAGTAAACACAGAAACAGAGAAAGAAAGAAAAAGAGCAAGAAAGAAAAAGAGAAAGAAAAAATTAAGAAGGAAAGAAAAGAAAAGGAGAAAAAAGAAATAAATAAAGAACGAAATAAGGATAGAAGGAAAGAAAGAAAAGAAGAAGGAAGGAAAGATGGAAGGAAGGAAGAAGGAAAGAAAGATAGAAAGAAAAATAGAAAGAACGAAGGAAGGAAATAAGTAAAGAAAGAAAGAAGGAAAGAAACAAAGAAAGAAAGAAAGGAAAATAGGAAAGAAAGAAAGAAGAAAGAACAAAAGAAAGGAAGGAAAGAAGGAAGAAGTAGGGAAATAAATAAATAAAAAACGAAAGAACGAAAGAAGGAAAGAAGGAAAGAAAGAAAGAAGGAAACAAAGATAGAAACAAAGCTAGAAAGAAGGCAAGAAAGAAAGAAAAAAAGAGAGAAATAAAGAAAGAAGGAAATAAAGACAGAAAGAAGGGAAGAAAGACTGAAAGAAAGAATGAAAGAAAGAAAGAAACCAACAAACAAACAAACAAAGAAAGGAAGAAAGAAAGAAAGAAAGAAAAATAGAAACCAAAAAGAAAGAAAGAAGAAAGAAAGGGAGAAAGAAAGAAAGGCAGAGAGAAGAAAGAAGGAGAGAAAGAAAGTAAAGCATCAAACAAAGAAAGAAATAAAGAACAAAGAAAGAAAGAAAGGAAGAAAGAAAGAAAGAAAGAAAGAAGGAAGGATATAAGGAATCAAAGAAAGAATGAAAGAAATAAACATACCAAGAAAGAAACATAGAAAGAAAGAAAGAAAGAAAGCAAGGAAAAAAGGAAAGAAGGAAGAAGGAAGGAAATAAATAAAGAACGAAAGAACGAAAGAAGGAAAGAAGGGATTAAAGAAAGAAAGATAAAAAGAAAGATAGTAAGAAAGAAAGAAAGAAAGAAACAAGGAAAGAAGGAAAGAAAGAAATGGAGAAACAAACAAAGAAACAAACAAAGAAAGAAAGAAAGAAGGAAGGAAAGAAGGAGAGAAAGAAAGAAACCAAGAAAGAAAGAAATAATCAAAGATGGAAAGAAAGATAGAAAGAAAGATAGAAAGAAAGAACGAAATAAACGAAGAAGAAAAGAAAGGTAGAAAGATAGAAAGAAAGAAAAAAGAAATAAAGAAAGAAAGGAAGGAAGGAACGAAAAAAGAAGAAGGAAAGAAATAAATAAATAAACAACGAAAGAACGAAAGAAGGAAGGAAAGGAAGAAAGAAAGAAAGAATGAAAGAAGGAAAGAAGGAAAGAAAGTAAGAAATAAATTAAGGAAGAAAGAAAAAACTTAAAGAAGGGAAGAAGGAAGAGGGAAGGACATAAATAAGTAAAGAACGAAAGAACGAAAGAAGGAAAGAAAGAAAGAAAAAAGGAAAGAAAGATACATAGAAAGAAAGAAAGAAAGAAAGAAAGACTGAAAGAAAGATAGAAAGAAAGAAAGAAAGAGAGAAAGAAAGAAAGTAAGAAAGAACGAAAGAAAGAAAAATTGAAAGAAAGAAAGAAAGAAAGAAAGAAAGTGAGAAAGAAAGAAAGGAAGAAAGGAAAGAAGTAGAGAACAAAAATGGACGGAAATAAGTAAATAACGAACGAAAGAACGAAAGAGAGAAGAAGGTAAGAAAAAACGAAAGAAAGAAAGAAAGAAAGAAATAAACAAGGAAAGAAGGAAAGAAAGAAATGGAGAAAGAAACAAAGAAAGAAACAAAGAAAGAAAGAATGAAAGAAAGAAAGAAGAAAAGAAAAAAGAAAAATAGAAAGGAGGAAGAAGGAAAGAAGGAAAGAAGGAAAGAAAGAGAGAAAGAAAGCCCAAAAGAAGGAAAGAAAGAAACACAGAAAGAAGGAAAGAAAGTAAGAAACAAAGAAAGAAAGCGAGAGAGAAGGAAAGAAAGAGAGAAAAAAATATAGGAAGGAAAGAAGGAAAGAAAGAAAGAAAGAAAGAAGGAAATAAGGACACTAAGAAGGAAAGGAAGGAAGAAGGAAACAAAGAAAGATAGAAAGAAAGAAAGAAAGAAAGAAAGAAAGAAGAAAAGAAAGACAGAAACAAAGCAAAAAGAAGGAAGAAGGAAAGAAAGGAAGAACGAAAGAGAGAGAGAAAGAAAGAAGGAAATAAAGAGAGAAAGAAGGGAAGAAAGGAAAGAAGGATCGAAGGAAGAAGCAAGGAAATAAATAAAGAAAGAACGAAAGAACGAAACAAAGAAAGAAAGAAGGAAGGAAGGAAGGAACGAAAGGGCGAAAGAAAGAAAGAAACAAAGAAAGAGAGAAAGAAATAAAGAAAGATAGCAAGAAAGAAAGTAAGAAAAATAGAAAGAAAGAATGAAGGAAGGAAAGAAGG
Organism: Tenodera sinensis; assembly: GCA_030765045.1. Taxonomy (NCBI): domain Eukaryota; kingdom Metazoa; phylum Arthropoda; class Insecta; order Mantodea; family Mantidae; genus Tenodera; species Tenodera sinensis. Next base: position 168,439,955 of record CM060963.1, on the reverse strand, counting down.
AAAGAAAAAAGACAGAGAGGAAGAAACAAAAAAAGAGAGAAAGAAAGAAAGGAAAGAAAGACAGAAGGAAAGAAAGATAGAAACATAGCAAGAGATAAAGAAAGAAAGAAAGAAAGAAACAAGGAAGGAAAGAAGGAAAGAAGGAAGGAAAGGCAGACAGAGAGAAAGAAAGAGAGAAAGAAGGGAAGAAAGAAAGAAAAAAGGAAGGAAAGATAGAAACAAAGCAAGAAATAAATAAAGAAAGAATGAAAGAAAGAAGGAAGGATAGAAGGAAAGATAGAAAGAAAGAAAGTAAGAAAGAAGAAAGAAAGGAAAGAATGTAAGAAGGAAGAAAGAAGGAAATAAATAAAGAACGAAAGAAGGAAAGAAACAAAGGAAGAAAGAAAGAAAGAAGGAAACAAAGAAAGACAGATAGATAGAAAGAAAGAAACAAACAGACATACAAAGAATGAAGGAAAGAAAGATAGAGAGAAAGATAGAAAGAAAGAAGCACAGAAGCGAAGAAGGAAAGAAAGGAAGAAAGAAAGAGATAAAGAAGGAAACAAGGAAAGAAAGGAAGGAAGTAAGAAAGAAAAAAGAAAAAAGAAAGAAATAAAGAAGGAACGAAGGAAAGAAACACTGAAAGATAGAAAGGAAGGAAGAAAGATAGAAAAAAAAGAAAGAAAAGAAAGAAATAAAGAAAGAAAGAAGAAAGAAAGAGAGAAAGAAAGAAAGAAAGAATGAAACAAAGAAAGAAACAAAGAAAGAAAGAAATAAAGAAATAAACAAAGAAAGAAAGAAGGAAAGAAAGAAAGAAAGAAAGAAGAAAAGAAACAAGGAAGGAAAGAATGAAAGAAGGAAAGAAGGAAAGAAACAAGGAAGGAAAGAAGGAACGAGACAAAGACAGGAAGAAAGAAAAAAAGAAAGAAAGAAAGGAAAGAAGTAAAGAAGGAAAAAGGAGGGAAATAAGTAAATAAAGAACGAAAGATGGAAAGAAGAAAAGAAAGAGAGGAACGAAGAAAGAAACAAGAATAGCAAAAAAGAAAGAAAGAAAGAAAGCAAGAAGGAGAGAAAGAAAGAAGGACTCAAAGAAAGAAAGAAAGAAAGAAACAACAAACAAACAAAGAAAGGAAGAAGGAAAGAATGAAAGAGATAAAGAAAGAAGGAAAGAAAGGAAGAAAGAAAGAAAGAAAGAAAGAAAAAAGAAAGAAAGAAAGAAAGAAAGAAAGAAAGAAAGAAAGAAAGAAAGAAAGAAAGAAGAAGAAAGAAAGAAAGAAAGAAAAAAGAAAGACAGAAAGAAAGAAACAGAGAAAGAAAGACAGAAAGGAAGGAAGAAGAAGGAAAGAAAGAAAGATAGAAGGAAAGGTAGAAAGGAAGGAAGAAAGATAGAAAACCGAAAAAAGAAAGAAGGAAAGAAAGAAGAAAGAAAGAGAGAGAAAGAAAGAAAGAAACAAGGAAAGAAAGAAATAAACAAAGAAAGAAAGAAAGCAAGAAAGAAAGAAAGAAAGAAGTAAAGAAGGAAAGAAACAAGGAAGGAAAGAAGGAACGAGACAAAGACAGGAAGAAAGAAAAAAAGTAAGAAAGAAAGGAAAGAAGTAAAGAAGGAAAAAGGAAGGAAATAAGTAAATGAAGAACGAAAGATGGAAAGAAGAAAAGAAAGAAAGGAACGAAGAAAGAAACAAGAATAGCAAAAAAGAAAGAAAGAAAGCAAGAAGGAGAGAAAGAAAGAAAGACTCAAAGAAAGAAAGAAAGAAACAACAAACAAACAAACAAAGAAAGAAAGGAAGAAGGAAAGAAAGAAAGAAAAATAGAAACCAAAAAGAAAGAAAGAAGAAAGAAAGAGAGAAAGAAAGAAAGGCAGAAAGAAGAAAGAAGGAGAGAAAGAAAGTAAAGCATGAAACAAAGAAAGAAGTAAAGAACAAAGAAAGGAAGAAAGAAAGAAAGAAAGAAAGAAAGAAGGAAGGATAGAAGGAATCAAAGAAAGAGTGAAAGAAATAAACATACCAAGAAAGAAACAAAGAAAGAAAGAAAGAAAGGAACAAAGAAAGGAAAGAAGTAAAGCAGGAAAATGGAGGGAAATAAGTAAATAAAGAACGAAAGAACGAAAGAAGGAAAGAAGGAAAGAAAGAACGAAAGAAAGAAAGAAAGCAAGGAAGAAAGAAAAAAAGAAAAAAGACATATATAAAGAAACAAAGAGAGAAAGAAAGAAAGAAATATAGAAATAAACAATGAAAGAAAAAAAGGAAGGAGGGTAGAAAGAAAGAAGGAAAGAAACAAGGAAGGAAAGAAGGAAAGAAACAAATAAAGAAACAAAGACATTAAGAAAGAAAGAAGGAAATAAAGAAACAAAGAAGGAAGGACAGAAAGAAACGAAGAAAGAAAGAAAAATGGACAAAAAGAAAGAAAGAAAGAAGAAAGAAAGAGAGAAAGAAAGAAAGGAACAAAGTAAAGAAGCAAAAAGGAGGGAAATAAGTAAATAAAGAGCGAAAGAGGGAAAGAAGGAAAGAAAGAACGAAAGAAAGAAACAAAGAAGGAAGAAAGAAAAAAGGAGAAAAAGAAGTAAAGAAGGAAAGAAAGATAGAAAAAAAAGAAAGAAAGGAACAAAGTAAGAAGAAAGAGAGAAAGAAAGAAAGAAAGAAAGAAAGAATGAAAGAAAGAAAGAAATAAACAAAGAAAGAAAGAAAGGAAGGAATGAAGAAAGAAAGAAAGAAAGAAAGAAAGAAGGAAACAAACAAGGAAGGAAAGTAGGAAAGAAACAAAGAAAGAACAAAGACATTAGGAAAGAAAAAAGGAAATAAAGAAATAAAGAAGGAAGGATAGAAAGGAAGGAAGAAAGAAAGAAAGAAAGAAAGAAAAATAGAAAGAAAGAAAGAGAAAAAGAAAGAAAGAAGGAAAGAAGGAAGAAAGTAAGAAAGGAAGAAAGAAAGAAAAATAGAAAGAAAGAAACAAGAAACAAAGAGAGAAAGAAGGAAAGGAAAGAAGTAGAGAAGGAAACAGTAGGGAAATAAGTAAATAAAGAACGAAAGAAGGAAAGAAGGAAGGAAAGAAAGAAAGAAGGGAAGGAAGAAAGAAAGAAAGAATAAAAGAAATAAAGAAGGAAAGAAAGATAGAAAAAAAGAAAGAAAGAAGGAAAGAAACAAAGAAAGACTGAAAGAAAGAAAGGAAGGAACGAAAAAATAAGAAGGAAGGAAATAAATAAATAAACAACGAAAGAACGAAAGAAGGAAGGAAAGGAAGAAAGAAAGAAAGAATGAAAGAAGGAAAGAAGGAAAGAAGGAAAGAAAGAAAGTAAGAAATAAATTAAGAAAGAAAGAAAGAACTTAAAGAAGGGAAGAAGGAAGAGGGAAGGACATAAATAAATAAAGAACGAAAGAACGAAAGAAGGAAAGAAAGAAAGAAAGAAAAAAGGAAAGAAAGATACATAGAAAGAAAAAAAGAAAGAAAGAAAGAAAGAAAGAAAGAAACAAGGAAAGAAGGAAAGAAAGAAATGGAGAAAGAAACAAAGAAAGAAAGAATGAAAGAAAGAAAGAAAGAAGAAAAGAAAGATAGAAAGGAGGAAGAAGGAAAGAAGGAAAGAAGGAAAGAAAGAGAGAAAGAAAGCCCAAAAGAAGGAAAGAAAGAAACACAGAAAGAAGGAAAGAAAGTAAGAAACAAAGAAAGAAAGCGAGGGAGAAAGAAAGAAAGAGAGAAAAAAAATATAGGAAGGAAAGAAGGAAAGAAAGAAAGAAAGAAGGAAATAAGGACACTAAGAAGGAAAGGAAGGAAGAAGGAAACAAAGAAAGAAAGAAAGAAAGAAAGAAGGAAAGAAATAAAGAAGGAAAGAAAGACAGAAACAAAGCAAAAAGAAGGAAGAAGGAAAGAAATGAAGAAGGAAAGAAAGGAAGAACGAAAGAGAAAGAGAAAGAAAGAAGGAAATAAAGAGAGAAAGAAGGGAAGAAAGGAAAGAAGGATCGAAGGAAGAAGCAAGGAAATAAATAAAGAAAGAACGAAAGAACGAAACAAAGAAAGAAAGAAGGAAGGAAGGAAAGGGAGAAAGAAAGAAAGAAAGAAACATAGAAGGAAAGATAGAAAGGAAGGAAGAAAGATAGAAAAAAAAAGAAAAAAAAGAAAGAAATAAAGAAAGAAAGAAGAAAGAGAGAAAGAAAGAAAGAATGAAACAAAGAAAGAAAGAAACAAAGAAAGAAAGAAATAAAGAAATATCCAAAGAAAGAAAGAAAAAAAGAAAAAAGAAAGATAGAAAGAAAGAAAGAAAGAAAGAAAGAAAGAAAGAAAGAAAAAAGAAAGACAGAAAGAAAGAAACAGAGAAAGAAAGAAAGAAAGAAAGGAAGGAAGAAGAAGGAAAGAAAGAAAGATAGAAGGAAAGGTAGAAAGGAAGGAAGAAAGAAAGAAAAAGGAAAGAAAGAAACATAGAAGGAAAGATAGAAAGGAAGGAAGAAAGATAGAAAAAAAAGAAAAAAAGAAAGAAATAAAGAAAGAAAGAAGAAAGAGAGAAAGAAAGAAAGAAAGAATGAAACAAAGAAAGAAAGAAACAAAGAAAGAAAGAAATAAAGAAATATCCAAAGAAAGAAAGAAAAAAAGAAAAAAGAAAGATAGAAAGAAAGAAAGAAAGAAAGAAAGAAAGAAAGAAAGAAAGAAAAAAGAAAGACAGAAAGAAAGAAACAGAGAAAGAAAGAAAGAAAGAAAGGAAGGAAGAAGAAGGAAAGAAAGAAAGATAGAAGGAAAGGTAGAAAGGAAGGAAGAAAGAAAGAAAAAGGAAAGAAAGAAACATAGAAGGAAAGATAGAAAGGAAGGAAGAAAGATAGAAAAAAAAGAAAAAAAAGAAAGAAATAAAGAAAGAAAGAAGAAAGAGAGAAAGAAAGAAAGAAAAAATGAAACAAATAAAGAAAGAATAAAAGAAAGAAAGAAATAAAGAAATAAACAAAGAAAGAAAGAAAAAAAGAAATAAGAAAGAAAGAAAGAAAGAAAGAAAGAAAGAAAGAAAGAAAGAAAGAAAGAAAAAAGAAAGACAGAAAGAAAGAAACAGAGAAAGAAAGAAAGAAAGAAAGAAAGGAAGAAGAAGGAAAGAAAGAAAGATAGAAGGAAAGGTAGAAAGGAAGGAAGAAAGATAGAAAACCGAAAAAAGAAAGAAAGAAAGAAGGTAAGAAAGAAGAAAGAAAGAGAGAAAGAAAGAAAGAAACAAGGAAAGAAAGAAATAAACAAAGAAAGAATGAAAGCAAGAAAGAAAGAAAGAAGGAAAGAAGGAAAGAAAGAAGGAAGGAAAGAAGGAAAGAGACAAAGACAGGAAGAAAGAAAAAAAGAAATAATGAAAGGAAAGAAGTACAGAAGGAAAAAGGAGGGAAATAAGTAAATAAAGAACGAAAGATGGAAAGAAGAAAAGAAACAAAGGAACGAAGAAAGAAACAAGAATAGCAAAAAAGAAAGAAAGAAAGCAAGAAGGAGAGAAAGAAAGAAAGACTCAAAGAAAGAGAGAAAGAAACAACAAACAAACAAACTAACAAAGAAAGGAAGAAGGAAAGAAAGAAAGAAAAATAGAAACCAAAAAGAAAGAAAGAAGATAGAAAGAAAGAAAGAAAGAAAGAAAGAAAGAAAGAAAGAAAGAATGGCACAAAGAAGAGAGAAGGAGAGAAAGAAAGTAAAGCATGAAACAAAGAAAGAAATAAAGAACAAAGAAAGAAAGGAAGAAAGAAAGAAAGAAGGAAGGATAGAAGGAATCAAAGAAAGAATGAAAGAAATAAACATACCAAGAAAGAAACAAAGAAAGAAAGAAAGAAAGAAAGCAAGGAATGAAGGAAAGAAGGAAGAAGGAAGAAGGAAGGAAATAAATAGAGAACGAAAGAACGAAAGTAGGAAAGAAGGGATTAAAGAAAGAAAGATAAAAAGAAAGATACTAAGAAAGAAAGAAATCAATAAACAAGGAAAGAAGGAAAGAAAGAAATGGAGAAAGAAACAAAGAAAGAAACAAAGAAAGAAAGAAAGAAGGAAGGAAAGAAGGAAAGAAAGTAAGAAACTAAGAAAGAAAGAAATAACGAAAGATGGAAAGAAAGATAGAAAGAAAGATAGAAAGAAAGGACGAAATAAACGAAGAAGAAAAGAAAGGTAGAAAGATAGAAAGAAAGAAAAAAGAAATAAAGAAAGAAAGGAAGGAAGGAAGGAAAAAAGAAGAAGGAAGGAAATAAATAAATAAACAACGAAAGAACGAAAGAAGGAAGGAAAGGAAGAGAGAAAGAAAGAATGAAAGAAGGAAAGAAGTAAAGAAAGAAATTAAGAAATAAATAAAGGAAGAAAGAAAGAACCTAAAGAAAGGAAGAAGGAAGAGGGAAGGACATAAATAAGTAAAGAACGAAAGAAGGAAAGAAAGACAGAAAGAAAAAAGGAAAGAAAGATACATAGAAAGAAAGGAAGAAAGAAAGAAAGAACTTAAAGAAAGGAAGAAGGAAGAGGGAAGGACATAAATAAGTAAAGAACGAAAGAAGGAAAGAAAGAAAGAAAGAAAAAAGGTAAGAAAGAAAGATACATAGAAAGAAAGGAAGAAAGAAAGAAAGAAAGACTGAAAGAAAGATAGAAAGAAAGAAAGAAAGAAAGGAAGAAAGAACGAAAGAAAGAAAACTTGAAAGAAAGAAAGAAAGAAAGAAAGAAAGAAAGAAAGAAAGAAAGAAAGAAAGAAAGGAAAGAAGTAGAGAACAAAAATGGACGGAAATAAGTAAATAAAGAACGAACGAACCAAAGAGAGAAGAGGGTAAGAAAAAACGAAAGAAGGAAAAACAGAAAGAAAGAAAGAAAGAAAGAAAGAAAGAAAGAAAGATTGAATGAAAGAAAGAAAGAAAGAAAGAAAGAAAGAAGGAAAGAAAGATAGAAAGAAGGAAGAAGGAAAGAAGGAAAGAAGGAAAGAAAGAGAGAAAGAAAGCCCAAAAGAAGGAAAGAAAGAAACACAGAAAGAAGGAAAGGAAGTAAGAAACAAAGAGAGAAAGCGAGAGAGATAGAAAGAAAGAGAGAAAAAAAATATAGGAAGGAAAGAAGGAAAGAAAGAAAGAAGGAAATAAGGACACTAAGAAGGAAAGGAATGAAGAAAGAAACAAAGAAAGAAAGAAAGAAAGAAGGAAAGAAACACAGAAACAAAGCAAAAAGAAGGAAGAAGGAAAGAAATGAAGAAGGAAAGAAAGGAAGAACGAAAGAGAGAAAGAAAGAAAGAAGGAAGGAAAGAGAGAAAGAAGGGAAGAAAGGAAAGAAGGATCGAAGGAAGAAGCAAGGAAATAAATAAAGAAAGAATGAAAGAACGAAACAAAGAAAGAAAGAAGGAAGGAAGGAAAGAAGGAAAGGGAGAAAGAAAGAAAGAAAGAAACAAAGAAAGAGAGAAAGAAATAAAGAAAGATAGCAAGAAAGAAAGTAAGAAATTTAGAAAGAAACAATGAAGGAAGGAAAGAAGGAAAGAAAAAAGACAGAGAGGAAGAAAGAAAGAAAGAAAGAGAGAAAGAAAGAAAGGAAAGAAAGACAGAAGGAAAGAAAGATAGAAAAATAGCAAGAGATAAAGAAAGAAAGAAACAAGGAAGGAAAGAAGGAAAGAAGGAAAGAAAGAAAGACAGAGGGAAAGAAAGAAAGAGAGAAAGAAAGAAAGAAAGGAAAGAAAGAAAGAAAGAAAGAAGGAAAGAAAGATAGAAACAAAGCAAGAAATAAAGAAATAAAGAAACAAAGAAGGTAGGATAGAAGGAAAGATAGAAAGAAAGAAAGAAAGAAAGAAAGAAAGTAAGAAAGAAAGAAAGAAAGGAAAGAATGTAAGAAGGAAGAAAGAAGGAAATAAATAAAGAACGAAAGAAGGAAAGAAACAAACGAAGAAAGAACGAATGAAGGAAAGAAAGAAAGACAGATAGATAAAAAGAAGGAAAGAAAGAAGGAAACAAACAAACAAACAGAGAATGATGGAAAGAAAGATAGAGAGAAACATAGAAAGAAAGAAGGAAAGAAGCGATGAAGGAAAGAAAGGAAGAAAGAAAGAGATAAAGAAGGAAACAAGGAAAGGAAGGAAGGAAGTAAGAAAGAAAGAAGGAAAGATAGAAAAAAAAGGAAAGAAGGAAGAAGGAAGGAAATAACTAAATAAACAACGAAAGAAAGAAAGAAAGACAGAAAGAGAGAAAGAATGAAAAAAGAAAGAAAGAAAGATAGAAAGAAAGTAAGAAAGAAAGAAAGAATGAAGGAAGGAAAGAACGAAAGAAGTAAAAAGGAAGGAAATAAATAAATAAACAACGAAAGAACGAAAGAAGGAAAGAAAGAAAGACAGAAATATAGAAAGAAAGAAAGAAGGAAAGAGAGAGAGAGAAAGAAAGAATGAAGGAGAGAAAGAATGAAAGAAGGAAAGAAGGAAGAAGGAACGAAATAAATGAAAAACGAAAGAAGGAAAGAAAGAAAGAATGAAAGCGAGAGAGAAAGAAAGAAAGAAAGCAAAAAATATATAGGAAGGAATGATGGAAAGAAAGAAAGAAAGAAAGAAGGAAAGAAATGAAGAAGGAAACAAAGAAAGAAAGAAAGAAAGAAAGAAGGAAGGAAAAAACAAAGAAAGAAAGGATGGAAGGAAGAAAGAAAGAAAGAAAGAGAGAAAGAAAGAAAGAAAGAAAGAAAGGAAAGAACGAAAGAAGCAAAGAAACAAAGAAAGAAAGAAGACAGAAAGAAAGAATAA
>CM060963.1:168413808-168426308 GCA_030765045.1 Tenodera sinensis | reverse complement strand
CAAACAAACAAACAAAGAATGAAGGAAAGAAAGATAGAGAGAAACATAGAAAGAAAGAAGGAAAGAAGCGATGAAGGAAAGAAAGGAAGAAAGAAAGAGATAAAGAAGGAAACAAGGAAAGGAAGGAAGGAAGTAAGAAAGAAGGAAAGATAGAAAAAAAAGGAAAGATGGAAGAAGGAAGGAAATAACTAAATAAACAACGAAAGAAAGCAAGAAAGAAAGACAGAAACAGAGAAAGAATGAAAGAAAGAAAGAACGAAAGAAAGATAGAAAGAAAGTAAGAAAGAAAGAAAGATTGAAGGAAGGAAAGAAGGAAAGAAAGAAAGAAAGAGAGAAAAAAAGAAAGAAAGGAAAGAACGAAAGAAGGAAAAAGGAAGGAAATAAATAAATAAACAACGAAAGAACGAAAGAAGGAAAGAAAGAAAGACAGAAATATACAAAGAAAGAAAGAAGGAAAGAGAGAGAGAGAAAGAAAGAATGAAAGAAAGAAAGAATGAAAGAAGGAAAGAAGGAAGAAGGAACGAAATAAATGAAAAACGAAAGAAGGAAAGAAAGAAAGAAAGAAAGAAAGAAAGAAAGCGAGAGAGAAAGAAAGAAAGAAAGCAAAAAATATATAGGAAGGAAAGATGGAAAGAAAGAAAGAAAGAAAGAAAGAAGGAAAGAAATGAAGAAGGAAACAAAGAAAGAAAGAAAGAAGGAAAGAAAGAAAGAAAGGATGGAAGGAAGAAACAAAGAAAGAAAGAAAGAAAGAAAGAAAGAAAGAAAGAAAGAGAGAAAGAAAGAAAGAAAGAAAGAAAGGAAAGAACGAAAGAAGCAAAGAAACAAAGAAAGAAAGAAGACAGAAAGAAAGAATAAAACAAGGAAAGAAAGAAAGAAATTAAGAAAGAAAGAAAGAAAGGAAGAAAGAAAGAAAGGATGGAAGGAAGAAAGAAAGAAAGAAAGAAAGAGAGAAAGAAAGAAAGAAAGGAAAGAACGAAAGAAGGAAAAGGAAGGAAATAAATAAATAAACAACGAAAGAACGAAAGAAGGAAAGAAAGAAAGACAGAAATATAGAAAGAAAGAAAGAAGGAAAGAGAGAGAGAAAGAAAGAATGAAAGAAAGAAAGAATGAAAGAAGGAAAGAAGGAAGAAGGAACGAAATAAATGAAAAACGAAAGAAGGAAAGAAAGAAAGAAAGAAAGCGAGAGAGAAAGAAAGAAAGAAAGCAAAAAATATATAGGAAGGAAAGAGGTAAAGAAAGAAAGAAAGAAAGAAGGAAAGAAATGAAGAAGGAAACAAAGAAAGAAAGAAAGAAAGAAAGAAGGAAAGAAAGATAGAAACAAAGCAAAAAAAGGAAGAAGGAAGGAAAGGAAGAAAGAAAGACGTAAAGAAAGGGAGAAGGAAAGAAAGAAGGAAAGAAAGAGAGAAAGAAAGGAAGAAAGTAAAGGAGGATCGAAGGAAGAAAGGAAAGAATGATAGAAGGAAGAAGGAAGGAAATAAATAAAGAACGAAAGCAGGGAAGAAAGAAAGAAAGAAAGCGAGAGAAAAAGAAAGAAAGAAAGAAAGAAAAATATATAGGAAGGAAAGATGGAAAGAAAGAAAGAAAGAAGGAAATAAGGACAGAAAGAAGGAAAGAAAGGAAGAAGGAAACAAAGAAAGAAAGAAAGAAAGAAGGAAAGAAAATGGAAACAAAGCAAACAAAGGAAGAAGGAGGGAAAAGAAGAAGGAAAGAAAAGAAGAAAGAAAGAAAGAAAGAAAGAAGGAAAGAAAGAGAGAAAGAAAGGAAGAAAGGAAAGAAGGATTGAAGGTAGAAGCAAGGAAATAAATAAAGAAAGAACGAAACAAAGAAAGAAAGAACGAAGGAAGGAAACAAGGAAAGAGAGAAAGAAAGAAACAAACAAACAAAGAAAGAGAGAAAGAAAGAAAGAAAGAAAGAAAGAAAGGAACAAAGGAAAGAAGGATTGAAGGAAGAAGCAAGGAAATAAATTAATAAAGTACGAAAGAACGAAAGAAGGAAAGAAAGAAAGAAGGAAGGAAAGAAGGAAAGAAAGGAAGACAGACAGAAAGAAGGAAGGAAAGAGAGAAAGAAAGAAACAAAGGAAAGAAAGGAAGAAGGAAACAAAGATAGAAACAAAGCAAAAAATAAAGAAAGAAAGAAAGAAAGAAAGAAACAGGGAAGGAAAGAAAGAAAGACAGCGAGAAAGAAAGAAAGAGAGAGAGAAACAAAGAAAGGAAAAAAAGAAAGAAGGAAAGAAAGATAGAAACAAAGCAAGAAATAATTAAAGAAAGAAAGAAAGAAAGAAAGAAGGAAGAATAGAAGGAAAGATAGAAAGAATGAAAGAAAGAAAGAAAGAAAGAAAGAAAGAAAGTAAGAAAGAAAGAAAGGAAAGAATGTAAGAAGGAAGAAGGAAGGAAATAAATAAAGAACGAAAGAAGGAAGGATAGAAAGAAAGAAAGAAAGACAGATAGAAAGAAAGAAAGAATGAAAGAAAGAAAGAAAGAAACAAACCAACAAACAAAGAATGAAGGAAAGCAAGATAGAGGGAAAGATAGAAAGAAAGAAGGAAAGAAGCGAAGAAGGAAAGAAAGGAAGAAAGAAAGAGATAAAGAAGGAAACAAGGAAAGAAAGGAAAGAAGGAGGAAAGAAAGAAAGAAAGAAAGAAACGAAGGAAGGAAGAAGGAAAGTAATAACTAAATAAACAACGAAGGAAAGAAAGAAAGAAAAACAGAAAGAACGAAAGAAAGAAAGAAACAAACAAAGAAAGAAAGAAAGAAAGAAAGATAGAAAGTAAGAAAGAAAGAAAGAAAGAATGAAGGAAGGAAAGAAGGAATGAAAGAAAGACAGAGAGAAAGAAAGAAACAAAGCAAGAAAGAAACAAAGAAGGAAAGAAACAAGCAAGGATAGAAGGAAAGATACAACGAATAAAACAAGCAATGAACGAAAGAAATTAAGAAAGAAAGAAAGAAAGAAAGAACGAAAGGAAAGAACGAAAGTGGGAAGAAGGAAGAAGGAAGGAAATAAATAAATAAACAACGAAAGAACGAAAGAAGGAAAGAAAGAAAGAAAGACAGAAAGAAAGAAAGAAGGAAAGAGAGAGAGAAAGAAAGAAAGAATGAAAGAAAGAAAGAATGAAAGAAGGAAAGAAGGAAGAAGGAAGGAAATAAATGAAGAACGAAAGAAGGAAAGAAGGAAAGAAAGAAAGAAAGAAAGCGAGAGAGAAAGAAAGAAAGAAAGAAAGAAAGAAAGAAAGAAAGAAAGAAAGAATAAAATATAGGATGGAAAGATGGAAAGAAAAAAAGAAAGAAGAAAATAAGGACAGAAAGAAGGAAAGAAAGGAAGAAGGAAACAAAGAAAGAAAGAAAGAAAGAAGGAACGAAAGATAGAAACAAAGCAGAAAAAAGGAAGAAGGAAAGAAAGGAATAAAGAAAGAAACAAACAAACAAATAAAGTGAGAAGGAAAGAAAGACAGATAGATAGAGAGAAAGAAAGAATGAAGGAAAGAAAGATAGAGAGATAGAAAGAAAGAAGGAAAGAAGCGAAGAGGGAAAGAAAGGAAGAAACAAAGAGATAAAGAAGGAAACAAGGAAACAAAGGAAGGAAGGATGTAAGAAAGAAAGAAAGAAAGAAAGAAAGCGAGAGAGAAAGAAAGAAAGAAAAAAATATAGGAAGGAAAGATAGAAAGAAAGAAAGAAAGAAAGAAAGAAGGAAATAAGGACAGAAAGAAGGAAAGAAAGGAAGAAGGCAAACAAAGAAAGAAAGAAGGAAAGAAAGATAGACACAAAGCAAAAAAAGGAAGAAGGAAAGAAAAGATGAAGGAAAGAAAGGAAGAAAGAAAGAGAGAAAGAAAGAGAGAAGGAAAGAAAGAGAGAAAGATAGGAAGAAAGGAAAGAAGGATCGAAGGAAGAGGCAAGGAAATAAATAAATAAAGAACGAAAGAACGAAAGAACGAAACAAAGAAAGAAAAAAAGAAAGAAAGAAAAAAGAAGGAAGGATAGAAGGAAAGAAAGAAAGAAAGAAAGTAAGAAAGAAAGAAAGGAAAGAATGTAAGAAGGAAGAAGGAAGTGAATAAATAAAGAACGAAAGAAGGAAAGAAACAAAGAAAGAAAGAAGGAAAGACAGATAAATAGAAAGATACAAAGAAAGAAAGGAACAAACAAAGAATGAAGGAATGAAAGATAGAGAGAAAGATAGAAGGAAAGAAGGAAAGAAGCGAAGAAGAAAAGAAAGGAAGAAAGAAAGAGATAAAGAAGGAAACAAGGAAAGAAAGGAAGGAAGTAAGAAAGAAAGAAAGAAAGAAAGGTAAGAAGGAAGAAGAAAGGAAATAACTAAATAAATAACGAAGGAAAGAAAGGAAGAAAGACAGAAAGAAGGAAAGAAAGAAACAGAGTAAGAAAGAAAGAAAGAAAGAAAGAAAGAAAGAAAGAAAGAAAGAAAGAAAGAAAGAAAGAAATGAAAGAAGGAGAGAAGGAACAAGGAAGGAAAAATAAATAAATAAACAACGAAATAACGGAAGAAGGTAAGAAAGAAGGAAAGTAAGAAAGAAAGAATGAAGGAACGAAGGAAGGAAAGAAAGAAAGACAGAGACAAAGAAAGAAAGAAAGGAAAAAAGAAGGAAAGAAAGAATGAAACAAAGCAAGAAAGAAACAAAGAAAGAAAGAAAGAAAAAAGCAACGAAAGGAGGAAAGAAACAACGAATAAAACAAGTAAAGAAAGAAAGAAACTAACAAAGAAAGAAAGAAAGGAAGGAACAAAGAAAGAAATGAATAAAGAAAGAAAGAAAGAAAGGAGGGATGGAAGGAAGAAAGAAAGAAACAAAGAAAGAAAGAAAGAAAAGAACGAAAGAAGGAAGAAGGAAGGAAATAAATAAATAAACAACGAAAGAACGAAAGTAGGAAAGAAAGAAAGAAAGAAAGACAGAAACAAAGAAAGAAAGAAAGAGAGAAAGAAAGAAAGGAAGAAAGATGGAAAGAGAGAGAGAAAGAAAGAAAGAATGAAAGAAAGAAAGAAACAATGAAAGAAGGAAAGAAGGAAGAAGGAAGGAAATAAATGAAGAACGAAAGAAGGAAAGAAAAAAGAAAAAAAGCGAGAGAGAAAGAAAGAAAGAAAAAAATATAGGAAGGAAAGATAGAAAGAAAGAAAGAAAGAAGGAAATAAGGACAGAAAGAAGGAAAGAAAGGAAGAAGGAAACAAAGAAAGAAAGAAGGAAAGAAAGATAGAAGCAAAGCAAAAAAAGGAAGAAGGAAAGAAAGGAAGAAAGAAAGAGATAAAGAAAGGGAGAAAGAAGGAAAGAAAGAGAGAAAGAAAGGAAGAAAGGAAAGAAGGATCGAAGGAAGAAGCAAGGAAATAAATAAAGAAAGAACGCAAGAACGAAACAAAGAAAGAAAGAAATGAGGAAGGAAAGGAGGAAAGAGAGAAAGAAAGCAAGAAAGAAACAAAGAAAGAGAGAAAGAAAGATAGAAAGGAACAAAGGAAAGAAAGAAAGAAAGAAAGAAAGGAAAGAAAGAATGATAGAAGGCAGAAGGAACGAAATAAATAAAGAACGAAAGAAAGAAAGAAAGAAAGAAAGAAAGAAAGAAAGAATGCGAGAAAGAAAGAAAGAAAGAAAGAAAAAATATAGGAAGGAAAAATGGAAAGAAAGAAAGAAAGAAAGAAAGAAGGAAATAAGGACAGAAAGAAGGAAAGAAAGGAAGAAGCAAACAACGAAAGAAGGAAAGAAATAAAGAAGGAAAGAAAGATAGAAACAAAGCAAAAACAGGAAGAAGGAAAGAAAAGAAGATGGAAAGAAAAGAAGAAAGAAAGAGAGAAAGAAAGAGAGAAAGAAAGAAGGTAAGAGAGAGACAAAGAAGGGAAGAAAGGAAAGAAGAATTGAAGGAAGAAGCATGGAAATAAATTAATTAAGTACGAAAGAACGAAAGAAGGAAAGAAAGAAAGAAGGAAGGAAAGAAGGAAAGAAAGAAAGACGGAGAGAAAGAAACAAAGAAAGAGAGAAAGAAAGAAAGCAAAGAAAGAAAGAAGGAAAGAAAGATAGAAACAAAGCAAGAAATAAATAAAGAAAGAAAGAAACAAGGAAGGAAAGAAGGAAATAAAGAAAGACAGAGAGAAAGAAAGAAAGAAAGAGAGAAAGAAAGAAAGAAAGAAAGGAAAAAAAGAAAGAAGGAAAGAAATATAGAAACAAAGCAAGAAATAAAGAAAGAAAGAAAGAAAGAAGGAAGAATAGAAGGAAAGATAGAAAGAAAGAAAGAAAGAAAGAAGGTAAGAAAGAAAGGAAAGAATGTAAGACGGAAGAAGGAAGTAAATAAATAAAGAACGAAAGAAGGAAAGAAACAAAGAAAGAAAGAAAGAAAGAAAGAAAGAAAGAAAGAAAGAAAGACAGATAGATAGAAAGAAAGAAAGAAAGAAACAAACAAACAAAGAATGAAGGAAAGAAAGATAGAGAGAATGAGATAAAAAAGGAAACAAGTAAACAAAGGAAGGAAGGAATTCAGAAAGAAAGAAAGAAAGAAAGAAAGAAAGTAAGAAAGAAAGAAAGAAAGAAAGAAAGAAAGAAAGAAAGAAAGAAACGAAAGAAGGAAGAAGGAACCTAATAACTAAATAAACAACGAAGGAAAGAAAGAAAGAAATAAAGAAAGACACAAAGAAAGAAAGAAAGATAGAAAGTAAGAAAGAAAGAATGAAGGAAGGAAAGAAGGAAAGAAAGAAAGACAGAGAGAAAGAAAGAAAGAAATAAACAAAGAAAGGAACGAAAGAAGGAAGATGGAACGTAATAACTAAATAAACAACGAAGGAAAGAAGAAAGAAAGAAAGAAAGAAAGAAAGAAATACATAAAGAAAGAGAGAAAGAAAAAAAGAAAGATAGAAAGTAACCAAGTAAGAAAGAAAGAAAGAAAGAAGCGAAGAAGGAAAGAAAGGAAGAAAGAAAGAGATAAAAAAGGAAACAAGGAAAGAAAGGAAGGAAGGAATTATGAAAGAAAGAAAGAAACGAAAGAAGGAAGAAGGAACGTAATAACTAAATAAACAAGGAAGGAAAGAAAGAAAGACACAAAGAAAGAAAGAAAGAAAGATAGAAAGTAAGAAAGAAAGAATGAAGGAAGGAAAGAAGGAAAGAAAGACAGAGAGAAAGAAAGAAAGAAACAAACAAACAAAGAAAGAAACGAAAGAAGGAAGATGGAACGTAATAACTAAATAAACAACGAAGGAAAGAAGAGAGAAAGAAAGAAAGAAAGAAATACAGAAAGGAAGAGAGAAAGAAAAAAAGAAAGATAGAAAGTAACAAAGTAAGAAAGAAGAAAGAAGCGAAGAAGGAAAGAAAGGAAGAAAGAAAGAGATAAAAAAGGAAACAAGGAAAGAAAGGAAGGAAGGAATTCAGAAAGAAAGAAAGAAAGAAAGAAAGAAAGAAAGAAACGAAAGAAGGAAGAAAGAACGTAATAACTAAATAAAAAACGAAGGAAAGTAAGAAAGAAAGACAGAAAGATAGAAAGTAAGAAAGTAAGAAAGAAAGAAAAATGAAGGTAGCACAGAAGGAAAGAGAGAAAGACAGAAAGAAAGAAAGAAACAAAGAAAGGAAAAAAAAGGAAAGAAGGATACAAACAAAGCAAGAAAGAAACAAAGAAAAAAAGAAAGAAAGAAAGAAACAAGCAAGGAAAGCACGACATATAAAACGAATAAAACAAGGAAAGAAAGAAATTAAGAAAGAAAGAAAGGAAGGAAGAAATAAATAAATAAAGAAAGAAAGAAAGAAAGGAAGGTTGGAAGGAAGAAAGAAAGAAAGAAAGAAAGAAAGGAAAGAACGAAAGAAAGAAAGAAGGAAGGAAAGCGAGAAAGAAAGAAAGAAAGAAAGAAAGAAAGAAAGAAAGAAAGAAAAAAATATAGGAAGGAAAAATGGAAAGAAAGAAAGAAAGAAAGAAAGAAAGAAAGAAGGAAATAAGGACAGAAAGAAGGAAAGGAAGAAGGAAACAAAGAAAGAAAGAAAGAAGGAAAGAAAGATAGAAACAAAGCAAAAAAAAGGAAGAAGGAAAGTAAAGAAGATGGAAATAAAAGAAGAAAGAAAGAGAGAAAGAAAGAAGGAAAGAGAGAGAGACAAAGAAAGGAAGAAAGGAAAAAAGGATTGAAGCAAGAAGCAAGGAATTAAATTAATTAAGTACGAAAGAACGAAAGAAGGAAAGAAAGAAGGAAGGAACGAAGGAAAGAAAGAAAGACAGAGAGAAAGAAACAAAGAAAGAGAGAATGAAAGAAAGAAAGCAAAGAAAGAAAAAAGGAAAGAAAGATAGAAACAAAGCAAGAAATAAATAAAGAAAGAAAGAAAGAAACAAGGAACGAAAGAAGGAAAGAAAGAATGACAGAGAGAAGGAAAGAAAGAAAGAGAGAAAGAAAGAAAGAAAGAAAGAAAGAAAGAAAGGAAAAATGAAAGAAGGAAAGAAAGATAGAAACAAAGCAAGAAATAAATAAACAAAGAAAGAAAGAAAGAAGGAAGAATAGAAGGAAAGAAAGAAAGAAAGAAAGAAAGAAAGTAAGAAAGAAAGAAAGAAAGAAAGAAAGGAAAGAATGTAAGAAGGAAGAAGGAAGTAAATAAATAAAGAACGAAAGAAGGAAAGAAACAAAGAAAGAAAGAAAGAAAGACAGATAGAAAGAAAGAAAGAAACAAACAAACAAACAAAGAGTGAAGGAAAGAACGATAGAGAGAAAGAGATAAGAAAGGAAACAAGGAAAGAAAGGAAGGAAGGAATTCAGAAAGAAAGAAAGAAAGAAAGAAAGAAAGAAACGAAAGAAGGAACGTAATAACTAAATAAACAACGAAGGAAAGAAAGAAAGACAGAAAGAAAGAAAGAAAGGAAGAAAGAAAGAAAGATAGAAAGTAAGAAAGAAAGAAGGAATGAAGGAAGGAAAGAAAGAAGGACAGAGAGAAAGAAAGAAACAAACAAACAATGAAAGAAATGAAAGAAAGAAAGGAAAAAAGAAAGAAGGAAAGAAACATAGAAACAAAGCAAGAAATAAAGAAAGAAAGAAAGAAAGAAGGAAGAACAGAAGGAAAGATAGAAAGAAAGAAAGAAAGAAAGAAAGTAAGAAAGAAAGAAAAAAAGAAAGAAAGGAAAGTATGTAAGAAGGAAGAAGGAAGTAAATAAATAAAGAACGAAGAAAGAAGGAAAGAAACCAAGAAAGAAAGAAAGAAAGACAGATAGATAGAAAGAAAGAAAGAAAGAAACAAACAAACAAAGAATGAAGGAAAGAAAGATAGAGAGAAAGAGATAAAAAAGGAAACAAGGAAAGAAAGGAAGGAAGGAATTCAGAAAGAAAGAAAGAAAGAAAGAAACGAAAGAAGGAAGAAGGAACGTAATAACTAAATAAACAACGAAGGAGAGAAAGAAAGAAATAAAGAAAGACAGAAAGAAAGAAATAAAGAAAGAAAGAAAGAAAGAAGGAAGAACAGAAGGAAAGATAGAAAGAAAGAAAGAAAGAAAGTAAGAAAGAAAGAAAAAAAGAAAGAAAGGAAAGTATGTAAGAAGGAAGAAGGAAGTAAATAAATAAAGAACGAAGAAAGAAGGAAAGAAACCAAGAAAGAAAGAAAGAAAGACAGATAGATAGAAAGAAAGAAACAAACAAACAAACAAACAAAGAATGAAGGAAAGAAAGATAGAGAGAAAGAGATAAAAAAGGAAACAAGGAAAGAAAGGAAGGAAGGAATTCAGAAAGAAAGAAAGAAAGAAAGAAAGAAACGAAACAAGGAAGAAGGAACGTAATAACTAAATAAACAACGAAGGAAAGAAAGAAAGAAAGAAAGAAAGACAGACAGAAAGAAAGAAAGAAAGAAAGAAAAATAGAAAGTAAGAAAGTAAGAAAGAAAGAAGCGAAGAAGGAAAGAAAGGAAGAAAGAAAGAGATAAAAAAGGAAACAAGGAAAGAAAGGAAGGAAGGAATTCAGAAAGAAAGAAAGAAAGAAAGAAACGAAAGAAGGAAGAAGGAACGTAATAACTAAATAAACAACGAAGGAAAGAAAGAAAGAAATAAAGACAGAAAGAAAGAAACAAAGAAAGAAAGAAAGAAAGAAAGAAAGAAAGAAAGATAGAAAGAAAGTAAGAAAGAAAGAATGAAGGTAGGAAAGAAGGAAAGATAGAAAGACAGAGAGAAAGAAAGAAAGAAACAAAGAAAGGAAAAAAGAAGGAAAGAAGGATAGAAACAAAGCAAGAAAGAAACAAAGAAAGAAAGAAAGAAAGAAAAAAGCAACGAAAGCAGGAAAGATACAATGAATAAAACAAGGAAAGAAAGAAATTAAGAAAGAATGAAAGAAAGGAAGGAAGAAAGAAAGAAATAAATAAATAAAGAAAGAAAGGAAGGTTGGAAGGAAGAAAGAAAGAAAGAAAGAACGAAAGACAGATAGATAGAGAGAAAGAAAGAAAGAATGAAGGAAAGAAAGATAGAGAGAAAATTAGAAAGAAAAAAGGAAAGAAGCGAAGAAGGAAAGAAAGGCAGAATGAAAGAGATAAAGAAGGAAACAAGGAAAGAAAGGAAGGAAGGATGTAAGAAAGAAAGAAAGAAAGCGAGACGGAAATAAAGAAAGAAAGAAAAAAATATAGGAAGGAAAGATGGAAAGAAAGAAAGAACGAAATAAGGACAGAAAGAAGGAAAAAAAGGAAGAAGGAAACAAAGAAAGAAAGAAAGAAGGAAAGAAAGATAGAAACAAAGCAAAAAAAAGGAAGAAGGAAAGAAAGCAAGAAGGAAAGAAAGGAAGAAAGAAAGAGAGAAAGAAAGAGAGAAAGAAAGAGAGAAAGAAAGAAAGAGAGAAAGAAAGGAAAGAAGGATCGAAGGAAGAAGCAAGGAAATAAATAAAGAAAGAACGAAAGAACGAAACAAAGAAAGAAAGAAGGAAGGAAAGAAGGAAAGAGAGAAAGACAGAATGAAACAAACAAAGAAAGAGAGAAAGAAAGAAAGAAAGAAAGAAACAAACAAACAAAGGAAAGAAGGATTGAAGGAAGAAGCAAGGAAATAAATTAATAAAGTACGAAAGCACGAAAGAAGGAAAAAAGAAACAAGGAAGGAAAGAAAGAATGAAAGAAAGAAAGAAAGTAAGTAAGAAAGAAAGAAAGAAAGAAAGAAAGAAAGAAAGAAAGGAAAGAATGAAGGAAGGAAGAAGGACGGAAATAAATAAAGAACGAAAGAAGGAAAGAAACAAAGAAAGAAAGAAAGACAGACAGATAGATAGAAAGAAAGAAAGAAAGAAGGAAAGAAAGATAGAGAGAAAGATAGAAAGAAAGAAGGAAAGAAGCGAAGAAGGAAAGAAAGGGAGAAAGAAGGAGATAAAGAAGGAAACAAGTAAAGAATGAAAGGAAGGACGTAAGAAAGAAAGAAAGAAAGAAAGAAAGAAAGAAAGGAAAGAAGGAGGAAGGAAGGAAATAACTAAATAAACAACGAAGGAAAGAAAGAAAGAAAGAAAAACAGAAAGAAAGAAAGAAAGAAAGAAAGAAAGAAAGAATGAAAGAAAGAAAGAAAGATAGATAGAAAGAAAGAAAGTAAGAAAGAAAGAAAGAATGAAGGAAGGAAAGAAGGAAAGCAAGAAAGAAAGAATGAAGGAAGGAAAGAAGGAAAGCAAGAAAGACAGAGAGAAAGAAAGAAGGAAAGAAAGGTAAAAAGAAGGAAAGAAAGAAAGACAGAGAGAAACAAAGAAAGAAAGAAAGAAAGGAAAAAAGAAGGAAAGGAAAGAAGGAAAGAAGGAAGTAGGAGGAAGGAAGGGGATACATAAAGAACGAAAGAAGGAAGGAAAGAAAGAAAGACACAAACAAAGGAAGAAAGAATGACAGAGAGAGAAAGAAAGAAAGAAAAAAACAAAGAAAGAAAGAAAGAAAGAAGAAAGAAAAATGGAAGGAAGAAATGAAGAAGGGAAACCAGGAACGAAGGAAGAAGAAAGGAAACAAATAAATAAACAACGATAGAACGAAAGAAGGAAAAAAAGAAAGAAAGAAAGAAAGAAAGAAAGAAAGACAGAAACAAAGGAAGAAAGAATGAAAGAGAGAGAGAAAGAAAGAAAGAAACAAACAAAGAAAGAAAGAAAGAAGAAAGAAAAATGGAAGCAAGAAAGAAAGGAAACAAGGAACAAAGGAAGAAGGAAGGAAACAAATAAACAAACAACGAAAGAACGAAAGAAGGAAAAAAGAAAGAAAGATGGACAGAAACAAAGGAAGAAAGAATGAAAGAGAGAGAGAAAGAAAGAAAGAAACAAAGAAAGAAAGAAAGAAAGAAGAAAGAAAAATGGAAGAAAGAAAGAAAGAAGGGAAACAAGGAACTAAGGAAGAAGGAAGGAAACAAATAAATAAACAACGATAGAACGAAAGAAGGAAGGAAGGAAACAAAGAAAGAGAGAAGGAAAGAAAGAAAGAAATATAGAAATAAATAAATAAATAAATAAATAAATAAATAAATAAATAAATAAATAAATAAATAAATAAATAAATAAATAAATAAATGAATGAATGAATGAATGAATGAATGAATGAATGAATGAATGAATGAATGAATGAATGAATGAATGAATGA
>CM060963.1:163181308-163188808 GCA_030765045.1 Tenodera sinensis | reverse complement strand
AAAGAAAGAAAGAAGCAAAGAAATAAACAAAGAAAGAAACAAAGAAAGGAAAGAAAGAAAAAGACAAAGAAAGAAGAAAAAAGAGGCAAGCAAGGAAGGTAAGAAAGAAAAGAAGGAAATAGAGAAAGAAAGAAAGAAGAAAGAAAGAAAAAAAGAAAGAAAGAAAGAAAGAAGGAAAGGAAGACAGGATCAAAGCAAGAGAGTAAGAAAGAAGGAAAGAAAGCAAGAAAGAAAGAAAGAAAGAAGCAAAGAAATAAACAAAGAAAGAAACAAAGAAAGGAAAGAAAGAAAAAGAGAAAGAAAGAAGAAAAAAGTGGCAAGCAAGGAAGGTAAGAAAGAAAAGAAGGAAATAGAAAGAAAGAAAGAAGAAAGAAAGAAAGAAAGAAAGAAAGAAAGAAAGAAAGAACGATAGAAAGCAAGAAAGAAAGAAAGAAAGGAAGGAAGAAAGCGAGAAAGAAAGAGTGAATAAAAGGGAGAAAGAAAGAAAGAAACAAGCACAGAAAGAAAGAGAGAATGAAAGAGTGAAAAAAGAAAGAAAGAAAGAAAGAAAGAAAGAAAGCAAGAGAGAAAGAAGCAAACAAAGACACAAAGAAACAAACAAAGAAAGGAAGCAGGGAGGATGGAAATAAAAAAGAAAGGAATGTATGAAGTAAAGAAGCAATGTATATAGTAAAGAAGGAAAGTATGAAGAAAAGAAGGATAGTATGAAGTAAAGATGGAAAGTGTGAAGTAAAGAAGGAAAGTATGAGGTAAAGAAGGAAAGTATGTAGTAAAGAAGGAAAGTATGAGAAGTAAAGAAGAAATGTATGGAGTGAAGAAGCAAACAAAGAAGAAACGGGGAGAGAAAGAGAGAAAGAAGGTAACAAGGAAAGAAAGAAACAAAGAAATAAACAAACAAAGAAACAAACAACAAACAAAGATACAAACAGACAGAAAAACATACTGACCAAGAAGCAAAGAAACAAACAAATAAGAAAAAAGAAACAATGAAACAAAGAAAGAAACAAAGAAACGTAGAATGGAACAAAGAAAGGAACAAAAAAACAAATATAGAAAAAAAGAAAGAAACAAATAAAGGAACAAACAAATAAACAAAGAAAGAAAGAAAACAAGAAAGAAAGCAAGTGAGAAAGAAACAAACAAACAAACAAACAAAGAACGAAAGAAAGAAAGAAACAAAGGAAGAAGGAAGGAAAGAAACAAAGAACATAAGAAAGAAAGAAAGAAAGAACCAAGAAAGACAGAAAAAGAAAGAAAGAAAAAAGAAAGAAAGAAAGAAAGAAAGAAAGAAAGAAAAAGAAAGAAAGAAAGAAAGATAGAAAGGAAAGAAGGAAGAAGGAAGGAAATAAATAAAGAACGAAAGAAAGAAAGAAAGAAAGAAACAAAGAAACAAAGAAAGAGCGAGAGAGATAAAGAAAGAGACAAAGAAAGAAAGAAAGAAAGAAAGAAAGAAAGAAAGAAGGAAAGAAAGAAACAAAGAATGAAACAAAGAAAGAATCAAAGAAACAAACAAATATAGAAAAAAAGAAAGAAACAAAGAAAGAAACAAACAAACAAACAAATAAAGAAACAAACAAATAAACAAATAAAGAAAGAAAGCAAGACAGAAAGAAAGAAGGAAAGGAGCGAAGGAAGGAAGAAACCCTGACAGATGAATGGAGTTTAGGCCCGTTGACAACTAGGTCATTTCGGAGAAACCGTGACAGAAAGAGGGAAACAAAGAAAGAAAGAAATCAAGCAAGTAAGAAAGAATTAAACAAAGAAATAAAACAAAGATAGAAACAAAGAGGGAACCAAAGAAAGAAAGAAACAAACAAAAAAAAGAAACAAAGAAATAAACAAAGGAAGAGACAAAGAAAGAAACACAGACAAGCAAAAGAAGGAACCAAAGAAAGAAGGAACGAAAGAAAGAAACATACAAACATACAAAGAAAAATTCAAAGAATGAAAGAAAAAAAGTAAGAAAGAAGGAAAGAGAGAAGCTCGGAAGGAAGGTAACAAACAAAAGAAAGGAAGGAAGGAAGAAAGAAGGAAGGAAAGAAATAAAGAAGGACAGATGGAAAGTAAGAAAGAAAGAAACAAACAAAGAAAGAAAGAAAGAAAAAACGGAAGAAAGTAATAAGAAAGGAAAGAAAGCAAGAAGGAAAGGAAGACAGGATCAAAGCAAGAGAGGAAGAAAGAAAGAAAGAAGAGAAAGAAAGAAGAAGAAAGAAAGAAAGAAAGAAAAGAAAGAAAGAAAGAAGAAGAAAGAAAGAAAGAATGAGAGAAAAAAAGAAACAAACAAACAAACAAACAAACAAACAAATAAAGAAACCCAGAAAGAAGGAGAAAAAGAATGAGATTAAGAAAGAGAGAAACAAAGAGAGAATGAAATAAATCAAGCAAGCTAGAAAGAAAGAAACAAAGAAAGAAACAAAGAAGGAAGCGAAAGAAAGAAACAAAGAAAGAAAGAATGAAAGAAACAAGAAAACAAAGAAAGAAATAAAGAACGAACGAAAGAAAGCAAGAAACAAAGAAACAAACAAAGAAACAAACATACAAAGAAATAAACAAAGAAAGAAGTAAAGAAACAAATAAAGATAGAAACAAAGAAACAAGCAACAAATAAACAAAAGAGAAAGAAAGAAGTAAATAAAGAAAGAAAGACAGAAAGACAGAAAGAAAGAAAGAAAGAAAGAAAGAAAGAAAGAAAGAAAACAGAAAGAAAGAAAGAAAGAAAGAAAGAAAGAAAGCAGAAAGAAACAAAGAAAGAAAAACGAAAGAAAGAAAGAAACAAAGAAAAAATGAAAGACAGAAAGAAAGTAAGAAAGAAAGAGAGAAAGAAAGAAAAAAAGAAAGAATAAAGAAAGAAAGAAAGAAAGAGAGATAGAACGAAAGACAGAAAGAAAGAAAGAAAGAAAGAAAGAAAGAAAGAAGGAAAGAAATAAAGAAAGAAAGAAGAAAGAACGAAAGACAGAATGAAAGATAGAAGAAAGAAAGAAGGAGTAAAAGAAAGAAGGAAGGAAATAAATAAAGTACAAAAGAAGGAAAGAAAGACAGAAAGAGAGAAAGAAACAAACAAAGAAAGAAAAGAAACACAGAAACAAAGAGATAAAGAAAGATGGAAACAAAGAGAGAATGAAAGAAAGGCAAGCAAGAAATAAAGACAGAAGCAAACAAAGAAACAAAGAAACAAAGAAAGGAAAGAAAGGAAGCGCGGAAGAAGCAAATAAAAAAGAAAGGAAAGTATGAAGTAAAGAATGAAAGTATGAAGTAAAGAAGGAAAGTATGAAGTAAAGAAGGCACGTATGAAGTGAAGAAGGAAACAAAGAAAGAAAAAGAGGAGAGAAAGAAAGAAAGAAGGAAAGTAAGAAGGAAAGAGAGTAAGAAAAATAGTAAGAAAGAAAGAAACAAAGAAAGAAAGTAAGAAAGAAAGAGATAAAGAAACGAAGAAGGAAAGCAGGAAAGAAAGAAAAGAAACAAAGAAAGAAGGAAAGAAAGAAAGAAACAAAAAAACTAACAAAGAAAGAAAGAAGGAAGGAAAGAAAGAAAGAAAGATAGAAAGGAAAGAAGGAAGGAAGGAAGGAAATAAATAAAAGAAAGATACAAAGAAAGAGAGAGAGAAAGAAAAAAAGAAACAAAGAAAGAAAGGAGGAAAGAAAGAAACAAACAAAGAAACAAAGAATGAAACAAAGAAAGAAACTAAGAAAGAAACAAATACAGAAAATAAGAAAGAAAGAAACAAATATTAAAAAACAAAAGAAACAAAGAAAGAAAGAAACAAACAAACCAATAAGGAAACAAACAAATAAACAAAGAAAGAAAGAAAGCAAAAAAGAAAGAAAGATAGTAAGAAAGAAACAAAGAAAGGAAGAAAGAAAGGAAGAAAGAGAGAAACAAAGAAAGAAAGAGAAAAAGAAAGTAAGAGAGAAAGAAAGAAATAAAGAAAGAAACAAAGAAAGAGAGAAAGAAAGAAAACAAGAAATAAAGAGAAGAAGGAAACAATCAAAAATGCTAAAAAGAAAGAAAGAAACAAACAAACAAAGAAACAAAGAAAGAAAAAGGAAAGAAAAAGGAAAGAAATAAGCACGGAATGAAAGTAAGAAAGAAAAGTAAGAAAGGAAGGAAGAAAGAAGGATAGAAATAAACAAGGAAAGAAGGAAGGCAAGAAAGAAACAAAGAAACAAAGAAAGAAAGAAATAAAGAAGGGAAAGAAAGAAATAAGGAGAGCAAAGAAAGAAAGCAAGAAGGAAAGGAAGACAGGATCAAAGTAAGAGAGAAAGAAAGAAAGAAGGAAAGAAAGAAAGAGAGAAAGAAAGAAGGAAAGAAAGAAAGAAGCAAAGAAACAAACAAAGATTGAAACAAAGAAAGGAAACAAGGAAAACAAGAAGAAAGAAAAAAGAAAAAGTATGGCAAGCAAGGAAGGTAAGAAAGAAAAGAAATAAATAGAGAAAGAAAGAAAGAAAGAAAGAAAAAAAGAAAGAAAGAAAGAAAGAAAGAAAGAAAGAAAGAATGAAAGAAAGAGAGAGAGAGAGAAGGAAAGACATAAAGAAAGAAATAAAGAAAGACAGAGAGAGAAAGAAAGAAACAAAGAAAGAAAGAAATAAGGAAACAAAGAAAGAAACAAAGAATGAAACAAAGAAAGAAACAAAGAAAGAAATAAAGAAAGAAACAAATATAGAAAAAAAGAAAGAAACAAAGAAAGAAAGAAACTAACAAACAAATAAAGAAACAAACAAATAAAGAAAGAAAGCAAGAAAGAAAGATAGTAAGAAAGAAACAAAGAAAGAAAGAAAGGAAGAAACAAAGAAAGAAATAAAGAGAGAAAGAAAGAAATAAGTAAGAAACAAAGAAAGTGGAGAGAGTGAAAGAAATAAAGAAAGAAAGAAAGAAAGAAAGAAAGAAAGAAACATACAAAAAACAAAAAAAGAAAGAGAGAAACAAAGAAAGAAAGAAGAAAAGAAAGAAAGAAAAAAAGAAAGAAAGAAAAAAAGAAAGAAAGAAAAAAGAAAGAAAGAATGAAAGAAAGAAAGAAAGAAAGAAAGAAAGAAAGAAAGAAAGAAAGAAAGAAAGAAAGAAAGAAAGAAAGAAAGAAAGTGAAAGAAAGAAAGAAAGAAAGAAAGAAAGAAAGAAAGAAGAAAGAAAGAAAGAAAGAAAGAAAGAAAGAAAGAAAGAAAGAAAGAAAGAAAGAAAGAAAGAAAAGAAAGAAAGAAAGAAAGAAAGAAAGAAAGAAAGAAAAGAAAGAAAAGAAAGAAAGAAAGGAACGAAGGAAGGAAGAAACCCTGACAGATGGATGGAGTTTAGGGGCCCGTCGACAACTAGGTCATTTGGGAGAAACCGTGACAGAAAGAGTGAAACAAAGAGAGAACGAAACAAATCAAGCAAGTAAGAAAGAAATAAACAAAGAAAGAAACAAAGACATAAACAAAGGAAGAAACAAAAAAAGAAACAAAGAGAGAAGCAAAAGGAAGAAACAAAGAAAGAAAGACAGAAAGAAAGAAAGAAACAAAGAAACAAACAAAGAAACAAACAAAGAAAGAAACAAAGAAGGAAAGAAAAAAAGAAGGAAAAAAGAAGCACGGAAGGAAGGTATGAAAGAAATGAAAGAAAGGAAGCAAGAAAGAAGGAAGGAAAGAAATAAAGAAGGAAAGAAGGAAAGCAAGAAAGCAAGAAAGAAAGAAACAAAGAAAGAAAAAATAAAAAAGGAAAGAAAGTCATAAGGAAGGAAAGAAAGAAAGCAAGAAGGAAAGGAAGACAGGATCAAAGCAACAGAGAAAGAAAGAAAGAAGGAAAGAAAGAAAGAAACAAACAAACAAAGAAAGAAAGATAGCAAGATAGATAGAAAGAAAAAAAGAAAGAAAGAAAGATGGAAAGAAAAAAAGAAAGAAACAAAGAAGGAATCAACAGAAAGAAACAAAGAAAGAATTAAAGAAACAAGAAAACAAAGAAAGAAAGAAACAAATAAAGAACGAACGAAAGAAAGCAAGAAACAAAGAAAGTAAGAAAGAAGGAAACAAACATTCAAAGAAAGAAACAAAGAAAGAAACAAACAAAGAAACAAACAACAAATAAACAAAAGAGAAAGAAGTAAAGAAAGAGAAAGAAAGACAGAAAGACAGAAGACAGAAAGAAAGAAAGAAAAGAAAGAAAGAAAGAGAAAGAAAGAAAGAAAATTAGAAAAAAGAAAGAAAGAAAGAGACAAAGAAAAGAAAGAAAAAGAAAGAACGAAAGAAAGGAAGGAAGAAAGCGAGAAAGAAAGAAAGACTGGAAGAAAGAAAGAAAGAGAGAAAGAAACAAGGAAAGAAAGAAAGAAAGAAAGAAAGAAAGAAAGAAAGAAAGAAAGAAACAAGAACGAACGAAAGAAAGAAAGAAAGAAAGAAAGAAGAGAGAAGAGAGAAAGAAAAAAGCACAGAAAGAAAGAGAATGACAGAGGGAAACAAAGAGAGAAAGAAAGAGAGCAAGCAAGATAGAAAGAAGCAAACAAAGAAACAGACAAAGAAAGGAAACAAAAGAGCAGGAAGAAGGAAATAAAAAAGAAAGGAATGTACACAGTAAAGAAACAAAATGTGAGGAAAAGAAGGAAAGTATGAAGTAAAGAAGGAAAGTATGAAATAAAGAAGGAACGTATGAAGTGCAGAGGGAAACAAAGAAAGAAAGAAGGAGAGAAAGAAGCAAAGAAAGAAAGAATGAATGAATGAATGATTGAATGAATGAATGAATGAATGAAAGAATGAAGGAAACAAACAAACAAACAAACTGACGAAAAAACAGAGAAACAAACAAAGAAGGAAACAAGAAACAATGTAACAAAGTAAGAAACAAAGAAACAAAGATAGAAAGAAAGAAACGAAATAAACAAGGAAGATAACAAAGAAAGAAGCAAAAAAGAAACAAAGAAAGAAAGAAATAACGAAAGAAGGAAAGAAAGAAAGAGACAAACAAACAAAAAAGAAAGAAAGAAAGAAAGAAGGAAAAATATAATGGAAAGAAGGAAGAAGGAAATACATAAATAATGAACGAAACAACCGTAAGATGGAAAGAGAGAAAGACAGAAAGATAGAAAGAAACAAAGAAAGAAAGAAAGAAAGAAAGAAAGAAACACAGATAGAAAGAGAGAATGAAGAGGGAAACAAAGAGAGAAAGAAAGAAACAAAGCAACAAAGAAAGAAAGAAGCAATGAAACAAACAAAGAAAAGGAAAGAAGGAGGTAGGGAAGAAGGAAATGAAAAAGAAAGGAAAGTATGAGGTAAAGAAGCAAAGTATGAAGTAAAGAAGGAAAGTATGATGTAGAGAAGGAAAGTATGAAATTAAGATGGAACGTATGAAGTGAACAAGGAAACAAAGAAACAAAGGAGGAGAGAAAGAAAGAAAGAAAGTAAGAAAGAAGGAAAGAAAGAAGGAAAGAAAGAAAGAAAAATAGCAAGAAAAAAGAAAGAGAAAGCAACAAATAAATAAAGAAAGAAGGAAAGGAGGAAAGAGGAAATTAAGAAAGAAACAAATAAACAAAGAAGGAAAGAAAAA
>CM060963.1:163173808-163176308 GCA_030765045.1 Tenodera sinensis | reverse complement strand
GAGAAAGAAAGAAAGAAAGAAAGAAAGAAAGAAAGAAAGAAAGAAAGATAGAAAGAAAGAAAGAAAGAAAGAAAGAAAGAAAGAAAGAAAGAAAGAAAGAAAGAAAGAAAGAAACAAACAAACAAACAAACAAACAAACAAAGAAACACAGATAGAAAGAGAGAATGAAAGAGGGAAACAAAGAGAGAGAGAAAGAAACAAAGACACAAAGAAAGAAAGAAGCAATGAAAGAAACAAAGAAAGGAAAGGAAGGAAGCAGGGAAGATGGAAATGGAAAAGAAAAGAAAGTATGGAGTATGAAGTAAAGAAGGAATGTATGATGTGAAGAAGGAAAGTATGAAGTAAAGATGGAAATTGTGAAGTAAAGAAGGAAAGTATGAAGTAAAGAAGGAAAGTATGGAGTAAAGAATAAAAGTATGATGTAAAGAAGGAACGTATGAAGTTAGCAAGGAAACAAAGAAAGAAAGGAGGAGAGAAACAAAGAAAGAAAGAAAGTAAGGTAAGAAAGAAGGAAAGAAAGAAGGAAAGGGAGAAAAATAGTAAGAAAGAAAGAGAGAAAGAAACAAATAAATAAATAAAGAAAGAAGGAAAGGAAAAAAGAAAGACAGAACGAAAGAAAGAAACAAAAAACAAAGAATACAAAAAAAACAAACAAAGAAGGAAAGAAAGCAGGAAAGAAAGAAAGAAAAATAGTAAGAAAGAAAGAAGGAAAGGACGAAAGAAGGAAAGAAGAAAGATAAAAGAAAGAAAGAAAGAAAGAAAGAAACAAACAAACAAAGAAACAAAGAAAGAAAGAAAGAAAAAAAGAAAGAAGAAGAAAGAAAGAAAGAAAGAAAGAAAGAAAGAAGAAAGAAAGAAAGAAAGAAAGAAAGAAAGAAAGAAAGAAGAAGAAAGAAAGAAAGAAAGAAAGAAGAAAGAAAGAAAGAAAGAAAGAAAGAAAGAAATAGATCAAGAAAGAAAGAAAGAAAAAAAGAAGGAAAGAGAGAAAAAAGAAAGAAAGAAAGGAAAACAGAAAGCAAGAAGGGAAGAAGCAAAGAAGGAAAGAAACAAGGTATAAAAGAAAGAAAAAAACAAAGAAAGATTCAAAGAAAGAAAGAAGGGAAGGAAGAAAGAAAGAATGGAAGATAGAAAGAAATAGAGAAAGAAAGAGAGAAAGATAGAATGAAGGAAAGAAAGAAAGCAAGCAAGAAAAAAGGAATAAAAGAAAGAAGGAAAAAAGGAAGGAAAGACGGAAAGAAAGAACAAAAAAGGAAAGAAGGAGCGACAGAAAGAAAGAAAGAAAGAAGTAAAGAAAGAAAGGAAGAAAGATATAAAGCAAAAAACAAAGAAAGAAAGAAAGAAAGAAAGAAAGAAAGACAGAAAGAGAGAAGGAAAGAAATAAAGAAGGAAAGAAAGAAGGAAAGATAGATAGAAAGAAAGAAAGAAAAAAGAAGGAAAGAAAGAAAGGAACTCAAATAGAAAGAGATAATGAAAGAGGGAAACAAAGATAGAAAGAAAGAAACAAAGAAATAAACAAAGGAAAAAAACAAAGAAAGAAGCAAAAGAAAGAAACAAAGAAAGAAAGAAATAACGAAAGAAGGAAAGAAAGATATAAACAAACAATCGAAAAAGGAAGAAAGACGAAGGAAGAAGGAAATACATAAATAATGAACGAAACAACGTAAGAGGGAAGGAGAGAAAGACAGAAAGATAGAAAGAAACAAACAAAGAAAGAAAGAAAGAAAGCAAGAAAGAAACATAGATAGAAAGAGAGAATGAAAGAGGGAAACAAAGAAAGAAAGAAAGAAACAAAGCAACAAAGAAAGAAAGAAGCAACGAAAAAAACAAAGAAAGGAAAGGAAGGAAGCAGGGAAGAAGGAAATGAAAAAGAAAGGAAAGTATGAAGTAAAGAAGCAAAGTATGAAGTAAAGAAGGAAAGTATGATGTAAAGAAGGAAAGTATGAAGCTAAGATGGAACGTATGAAGTGAACAAGGAAACAAAGAAAGAAAGGAGGAGAGAAAGAAAGAAAGAAAGTAAGAAAGAAGGAAAAGAAGAAAGAGGAAAGAAAGAAAGATACAAACAAACAAAGAAGGAAAGAAAAAGAAAAGAGAGAAAGGAAAATATTAAGAAAGAAAGAAAGAAAGAAGGAAAGGAGGAACAAAGGAAAGAAACAAAAATACAAAGAAAGAAAGAAAAAAGAAAAAAAGAAGGAAAGAAAGAGAGAAAGAAAGAAAGAAAGAAAGAAAGAAAGAAAGAAAGAAAGAAGAAAGAAAGAAAGAAAGAAAGAAAGAAAGAAAGAAAGAAGGAAAGGAAGCAAGAAAGAAAGAATAAACGGAAGAAAGAAAGAAAGAAAGAAGAAAGAAAGAAAGAAAGAAAGAAAGAAAGAAAGAAATAAAGAAAGAAAGAAAGACAGAGAGAGAGAAAGAAAGAAGGAGAGAAAACGAGAAGGAGAGAAAGAATGAAAGAAAAAAAAGAAAGAAAGAAATAGATAAAGAAAGAAAGAAAGAAAAAGAAAGACAG
>CM060963.1:163142074-163165308 GCA_030765045.1 Tenodera sinensis | reverse complement strand
GAATGAATGAAGAAAGAAAGAAAGAAAGATAGAGGGAAAGAAAGAAAGAAAGAAAGAAAGATAGAGGGAAAGAAAGAAAGAAAGAAAGAAAGAAAGAAAGAAGAAAGAAGAAAGAAAGAAAGAAAGAAAGAAAGAAAGAAAGAAAGAAAGAATGAAAGAAATAGATCTAGAAAGAAAGAAAGAAAGAAAGAAAGAAAGAAAGAAAGAAAGAAAGAAAGAAAGAAAGAAAGAAAGAAAGAAAGAAAGAAAGAAGAAAGAAAGAAAGAAAGAAAGAAAGAAAGAAAGAAAGAAAGAAAGAAAGAAAGAAAGAAGAAGAAAGAAAGAAAGAAAGAAAGAAACAAAGAAATAGATCTAGAAAGAAAGAAAGAAAGAAAGAAAGAAAGAAGAGAAAGAAAGAAGGAAAGAGAGAAAGAAAGCAAGGAGAGAAAGAAAAAAAGAAAAAAGAAAGCAAGAAGGGAATAAGCGAAGAAGGAAGAAACAAGGTATAAAAGAAAGAACAAAAGAACAAAAGATTCAAAGAAAGAAAGAAGGAAAGAAGGAAAGGAAGAAGAAGATAAAAACACAGATAGAAAGAGAGAATGAAAGAGGGAAACAAAGAGGGAAAGAACGAAATCAAGCAACAAAGAAAGAAGCAAAGAAAGAAACAAAGAAAGAAACAAAGATAGGAAAGAATGGGAGCAGGGAAGAAGGAAATGAAAAAGAAAGGGATTAATGAAGTGAAGAAGGAAAGTATGAAGTAAAGAAGGAAAGTATGAAGTAAAGAAGGAAAGTATGAAGTAAAGATGGAAATTGTGAAGTAAAAAAGGAAAGTATGGAGTAAAGAAGGAAAGTATGAGGGTAAAGAAGGAACGTATGAAGTGAAGAAGGAAACAAAGAAAGATAGGAGGAGAGAAAGAAAGAAACAAACAAACAAACAAGGAAATTGAGAACGAACGAAAGAAAGAAAAATAGTAAGAAAAAAGAAAGAAAGAAAGTAAGAAAGAGAGAAAGAAAGAAAGAAGGAAAGGAGGAAATAAGGAAAGATAGAAAGAAAGAAGGAAAAATAGTAAGAAAGAAAGAAGGAAAGAAAGAAAGAAAAATAGTAAGAAAGAAAGCAAGTAAGAAAGAAAGAAAGGAAGAAAGAAAGAAAGAAAGAAAGAAAGAAGAAAGAAAGAAAGAAAGAAAGAAAGAAAGAAAGAAAGAAAGAAAGAAAGAAAGAAAGAATGAATGAATGAAGAAAGAAAGAAGAAAGAAAGAAAGATAGAGGGAAAGAAAGAAAGAAAGAAAGAAAGAAAGAAAGAAAGATAGAGGGAAAGAAAGAAAGAAAGAAAGAAAGAAAGAAAGAAAGAAGAAAGAAAGAAAGAAAGAAAGAAAGAAAGAAAGAAAGAAAGAAAGAAAGAAAGAAAGAAAGAAAGAATGAAAGAATGAAAGAAAGAAAGAAAGAAAGAAAGAAAGAAAGAAAGAAAGAAAGAAAGAAAGAAAGAAGGAAAGAAAGAAAGAAAGAAATAGATCTAGAAAGAAAGAAAGAAAGAAAGAAAGAAAGTAAGAAAGAAAGAAAGAAAGAAAGAAAGAAAGAAAGAAAGAAAGAAAGAAAGAAAGAAAGAAAGAAAGAAAGAAAGAAAGAAAGAAAGAAGAAGAAAGAAAGAAGAAAGAAAGAAAGAAAGAAAGAAAGAAAGAAAGAAAGAAAGAAAGAAAGAAAGAAAGAAAGAAAGAAAGAAAGAAAGAAAGAAAGAAGAAGAAAGAAAGAAAGAAAGAAAGAAAGAAAGAAAGAAAGAAATAGATCTAGAAAGAAAGAAAGAAAGAAAGAAAGAAAGAAAGAAGGAAAGAGAGAAAGAAGCAAGAGAGAAAGAAAAAAAGAAAAAGAAAGCAAGAAGGGAATAAGCGAAGAAGGAAAGAAACAAGGTATAAAAGAAAGAACAAAAGAACAAAAGATTCAAAGAAAGAAAGAAGGAAAGAAGGAAAGGAAGAAAGAATGGAAGATAGCAAGAATAAAGAAAGAAAGAGAGAAAGATAGAAAGAAGGAAAGAAAGAAAGCAAGCAAGAAAAAAGGAAACTTGGTCCAGACGTTTCGTCCACTACTGCGGTGGACATCATCGGTGGCGTGGTCGAAGTCTTCTTGGTGAAGGTACAGTTGCGTCTGAGGCGTTGATTCAGATTCAGATTTATTTATTAAGATTCTGTCTGGTGCTGGTACATGAGGCCCAGCGTACAGACTTAAATTGTCATGTTTTATACAATTTTTTATATTTACATCAACTATGTACATCGGGTTTTTAGGTAACCCATACAGTGACCCTCTTTGGGTCACCGAGAACAGTTGCCATCTGTATTAGTTCTTGGTAATGTTTTTTATGTTTTGACTTTGTCTTTTTTCTGTTGCTTCTATATACATATATTTACACACATTCACTCCCGCATTCACTCTGGCATATCGTAACACGCACACACACACACACACGCGCGCGCGCACACACACACAGACACACACACACACGCGCGCACAGTGGACACTTTAATGGGCGTCCCCCTCGCACATTGTTGCTGGGCACACGAAACTATGCGTCCCAGCATGTTATAATAAGCACTATATACACACGTTATGTACACTATATACACTCCGCGGTTTTCCTGGGCGGGCAGGGTGCAGCTCCTGACAGGTTCCCTGGAATGCAGGCCTCTGAGGTAGCATGTGTGCGGCCTGGGGCCTGTGTTTGCGTAGACGCGCATCAGTCGATGAGCCGAGTAACGTCTAAAACATTTTAATACGTGCATGCTTCCGATGCTTCCACTCACCTTTGTCAATATTGGCAATGACGTAATTGTCATGGTTTCTGATACGCGCCCATGCGACTGTGACTCTTTTCGTTATTGCCTCGGGAATGGATGGGATCTGGATTTCCTGGTGAAGGGTTTGGTTAGTGGTTAGGATGGGAGCAGAGAGGATTTTCCGGAGGGAGAGGTTTTGGAGGGTTTGGATAGTCTTCAGAGCGGTTTTTGAGGCGTTTGCCCAGGCCACACACGCGTATAGAACCACTGACAAGATGAAAGCTTTATACAGGACGAGTTTGGACTTCAATTGCAGCTGTTTGCTGCGGAAGATGGGGCGCATAACTTTAGCCTCTGTCTGCCTTTGTTGGCGCTATTTTTTATGTGGGTGGACCAGCACATTCTGCGGTCCAAGGTCACCCCTAAATATTTAACTTACCGACGACAGTGCAATACCTGACCACCGACCGTGAGGTCCATTGCCAAAGTGTGATGCCGCTTAGAAAAATGGATCAGCTGGCATTTGTCGGGGTTAATCTTGATTTTCCAGTCATGTTGCCATGAGAGGAAGTTGTTCACATAACGTTGCATTTCTGCAAGGCCGAAACGTGGATTTCTATGGTGGTTGTATATTGCAGTGTCGTCAGCATACATGGCGACCTTACATCTGGCGTCCACTGGGAAATCATTAGTGAATAATATATACAGAAAGGGTGACATGATTGCCCCTTGTGGAACGCCAGCCCGCATCACTCGCTCCCGTGAGGAGGAGCGGCCCACTTGGACGTAGAACTTCCGTTTTTCTAGGAAATTGTGCAGCAAGTATAGATAATTTTGAAGAGCCGGGAAATTGTGGTGCAGTTTGTAAATAAGGCCATTGTGCCAGCACCGGTCGAATGCGGCTTCTACGTCCAGAAATAGTGCCAACGTTGTTAAATTGCTCTGTTACGTCATCTGTTAGTCTGAGAAGCTGTAACTCAGTAGAATGTCATTTTCGAAAGCCAAACTGTGAATTTGAGAGTTCATGGGATTCCGAGACTTGTTTTCGAAGTCGAGAAACTATAAGTTTTTCGAGCAATTTACCAATAGTAGACAAGAGACTAATGGGGCGGTAGCTTTGCGGTTGTCTGGTGCTTTTCCCTTGCTTTGGGAGCATAATTACCTTGGCTCGTTTCCAAGTAGAGGGGAAATAGCCTTGCTGCAAACAGGCGTTAAATATTTTGGTCAGTTGCACCAGGGCTCTTCTAGGGAGATGCTTAAGTTCCTCATTAGTCACTTTGTTTGGGCCGGCAGCTTTCCCATTAGGTAATTTCCTAATGAGCTTGTAAACTTCCTGCGGTGTTATTAGGGATAGCTGTTGCTCTTGCTTCTGCGCCACCCAGGTTTGTACCCATGTCTGTACCTCCCGTTCTATATCGCGGTTGGTAACTGGGTTTTCGCTGAATCTATCTTCAAGACAGTCAGCGAAGACCTCGGCTTTCTCCTCTTCGGAGAAGTGCAGGCCGCCATGAGTGTGCAGCGCCTCAGTTGCGGAGTTGACGCTCGTGGAGACCTTAAATGCCTTTAATAATTTCCACAAGGAAGACTCCGAATGGGTGGTACTCAGCATTCTGTTTTCCCACTGTTCCGTTTTGTTGACTTTAATTTGATGCCGAATGATATTGCGTAGCCATTTTGCTAGCACTTTATATTCAGGCTGGCGGGTATACCGCCACAGTCTTGTCAAGCGTCGTCTCCGCGCAATGAGTTGCTCTACCTCGGGGTACGTGCAAAAACCGGGTGGTCTTGTGGTGTAAGTGGTAGCGCTTCTTTTGGCCGTGTGTAGCGAGGCAGTGAAGTTTTCAATGGCGACATCTATGCCTGCCTCGCTATAGTATGACAGCCTGGGTTGCGCCATCCTGTGCATTTCCATGGTGAACTTATTCCAGTCGGTCTCAGCCCTCCTTCGAGGGCCAGAGGAGTCGACTGAAAAGTCACCTGTATATCGAAATGCACGGGAAGGTGGTCGAGTCCAGGCTGTGATACACTGGAAAGTTAATTAAAGGTGTCGCATTTTTTGTTAGTACGAAGTCCAAAATTTCGGGGTCAAAGTGCCCCGATCTGTGCCAAAATGTGGGATCTGGGGGAAGGTGTACGTCTAGGTCGTCATTATCAGTTATAAGTTCAACCAGAAGATTTCCAGCCGCGTTTGCCCGGCGTGAAAACCACCAGGGGTGCCGGGCATTGAAATCTCCTACAATTATAACATGCTCCTCTAAAGCGAGGATTTGTTCGAGGTCACGTATGAAACCTGCCGAGTTGGGGGGCCGATAAAGCGCTACCAGCATCACCGTTTGACTATTTACACGTGTTTTAAGTGCTGTGCACTCTAACGCTGCCATTGCATTGTTTCTGAGCAAAATAGCAGTCCCTCCCCCCTGTCTGCCAATTCTGTCGTTCCGAAAGATTTGATACCCCTGGAGCTTAAAAGTGTGCTCTTGCTGTAATTTTGTTTCGCAAATGAATGCGACATCAATTTTGTTACGCCGCAGGTAATTTTCAAGTTCGTGTTGCTTCCTGTGGATGCCATCTGCTGCCATGCTTTCACACTTTCACTCTTGCGCGCGGGGGAACGCCAGGCGCACCCCACGCAATACTTGTCGCTAAGGTTATTACAATACACTGTGTCACTGTCACTATCCATAAACTAAAGCACTGATTAAATATATACACCGGAACGAAAATTATTTACACTCCTCAGACATATGAGGACACTTCACTCGAAAAAAAAAGATTAATATGTACACTTCTTAAAACAGTTTGGTTTGGTTTGGTTTGGTTTAAGGGCGCTCAACTTCTAGGTCATCAGCGCCCTTAAAAGGTTCATGGCAATAGCCACATATAAATTTCACTCAAAAAATAAAAATACTAGCAACAAGAAAAGTTTACAAAGGCAAAAGGCAGTGGCAATAGCCAGATATGAAACAAGGTGA
Organism: Tenodera sinensis; assembly: GCA_030765045.1. Classification (NCBI taxonomy): domain Eukaryota; kingdom Metazoa; phylum Arthropoda; class Insecta; order Mantodea; family Mantidae; genus Tenodera; species Tenodera sinensis. The sequence goes on along the minus strand of CM060963.1, from coordinate 163,159,591 downwards.
TAAATACGTCCAAAAGCAGAAACAGATAATTTAAAAAAATTTAAATCCTCAAATTGATATTCCACTCCGCTAAAAAATTAAAAACTCTATCAACCGCTGCTTTGTTGTCCGCTAGGATCTCTGCAAGTCTGGCAGGCAGCCTCAGAGAATCCCGAAGGTGCGCTAGAGAGCAACACTCTAGCAACACGTGGCGAACTGACAAAAGGATGTCACACAGCGGACATAGAGGCGCAGGGTCCCTTTTAAATAGGTAACCATGCGAAAAATTGCAGTGCCCTATTCTTAATCGAGCCAAACTAACCTCCTCGCGACGAGATGTGCGACAGGAAGTTACCCAGTTTATCGGAAGTTCTTTCACTTCTCTAAGCTTATTACCGCGGAGAGTTGACCACTCGTCGTGCCAGGACGACAGCACTGCTCTCAGCACTTCAAGCCTAAAGTCTTCCGAAGTAACACATGAGATGGTAATACTGGGTTCTGTAGTTGCCGTCTTTGCTGCTAAATCTGCCATTTCATTCCCCGGCAAACCTACGTGACCGGGAATCCATGCACATACCACGGCAACGCCAGAAGCGTGTAAAACATGGAGGGCATCCTGGATACGTTGTACAATAGGGTGGGGGTTGTACAACTGACAACGGCTCTGCAGTGCACTAAGGGAATCGCTCAAAATCAGGCAGTCACCTAATTTACGACGGCGAACATACAAAATGGCTCGGTAAATTGCATAAAGCTCTGCAGTAAAAATGGAAGTGCTATTTGGAAAACCGAATGTATATGGTTCGGTTCCATAAACATAAGCACATCCAACACCGTTGGAGCCCTTTGACCCATCGGTGTAAATATATCGACGGTCAGTGTAGCCTGACAAAAATTCTAAGAAACACGTGCGGATACTTGAAATAGGCATCGTGGACTTCTGGTGTACGGTCATCCCAAGATCTACATGGGGCGTACCAGAGAGCCATGGGGGGTAAAGTCTCTTGCCTTTGGCGAACATCACAGGCAGTTCCATTCCAAGCTTCACTAGGAGCTCTTGGAAACGGAACCCCGCAGGCTTAGGACTAAGGGTGCTATTTCTATATCGTCCTCTTAGGGTGGTGGTGAAAAAAGAAGCGAACGTTGGGTGCTTAGGCATACATCTAAGCGCACAACCATAATTTGCCAAGAGAATCTCACGCCGATATTGCAGAGGAGGTTCGGCGGACTCGGCGTAAAGGCTCACCACTGGGCTTGTTGGAAAAGCTCCTGTTGCAATGCGGATGCCCCTATTATGGACCACGTCTAATCTTCTCAGCACAGATGGTCGTGCTGACGAATAAACAATACACCCATAGTCTAGCTTGGATCGGACCAATGCACGATATATTCGCAACAAAATTGTCCAATCCGCTCCCCACGATTTGCCATTCAGTACTCGCATAATATTTAGGGAAAGGTCACATCTCGCTCTTAGCTGTGCAATATGCGACGACCAACTAAGCTTCCTGTCCAAGATCAAACCCAGGAAGCGCGTCTCTTCTGCGAAGGGAAGTACATCTGGATCAAATCGGAGCGAAGGTGGTAATCGTCTCCTACGGCGCCAGAAATTAACGCAGATTGACTTCTCAGTTGAGAAACGGAAGCCGTTTTTCACGCTCCATTCTCTAAGGTTGTCCAAACATTGCTGCAGGCGCCGTTGTAAGAACGCCGTGCGCTGGGAAGTGCAATAGACAGCGAAGTCGTCTACGAATAGGCATGACGAAACTCCAGATGGAACACATTTCCAGATGGAGTTAATTGCTATAGCAAAGAGCGTGACACTTAGCACCGAACCCTGAGGTACTCCCTCCTCCTGAACAAAAGAATTAGAAAAAACCGAGCCGACCCTTACTCGGAAAAAGCGGTCCTTCATAAACTCCTGAATGAAAAGTGGTAGGCGTCCACGTATGTTCCAGGCATACAGGGAACGTAGAATCCCTGCTCGCCAGCACGTATCATAAGCCTTCTCAAGATCGAAAAATATGCCAACGGTTTGACAGTTCTTCATAAAGCCGTCCATTATCTGTGTCGATATTGACACAAGATGGCCAACAGTTGAACGGCGTCGTCGAAAACCACACTGGATGTTAGTCAGTAGGTTACGACTTTCTAACCACCATACCAATCGTCCATTGATCATGCGTTCCATCACCTTGCAAACGCAACTGGTGAGGGAAATAGCATGATAGCTGGAGGGAAGATGTCGGTCCTTCCCAGCCTTCAAGATGGGAATAACGGTGGCCTCGCGCCAATTTTCTGGGAGTATATTGTCAACCCAAACACGATTATAGACCCCGAGCAGGAATGCCTTACCTTCAGGAGAGAGCTGTTGTAACATTTGTACATGAATACCGTCCGGTCCTGGTGCTGAACATCGCGAAGATTTCAGGGAATGCTCCAGCTCCGCCATGGTGAAAAGGCGATTGTAATCTTCTACGTTTCTAGAACGAAACGAGAAGCCTTGAGATTCCACCTGAGTTTTAAATGGAAGGAACTCAGGGGAGTAGTTTTCCGAGCTAGACACTTGTGCGAAAGCACTGCCAAAGGTATTGGCCACTTCAAATGAATCAACAACAGCTCCTGTGACTGTTTTTAGTCCCGCTATTGGTATTTGTGTCGTTTTAGCTGCAACACGCCTTAATCTATCCCACACAACCGAGGAAGGTGTGTGTCGGTTAAATGAAGCTACAAATTTGCTCCATGATGACTTTTTGCTATCCTTAATGACTTGTCTGGACCTGGCGCGCATTTTCTTGTATTCGATCAGGTTTTCCAAAGTAGGGTGACGTTGGAAAACCCTAAGTGCACGCCTTCGAGCACGAATGGCATTCCAACATTCTTCCGTCCACCAGGGGACGGGAAATCGACGGGGGTGTGTAGTCGACCGCGGAATCGATTATTCAGCAGCAGAGAGAATCGTCTCCGTGAGATGCTGCGCCAAATTATTCACTGAGTCGTGCTCGTTGTACGTAAAGGCAGCCAACTGGGTGTAAAGGTTCCAGTTGGCATGGTCCAAACGCCATCTGGGCATACGTGTGGAATATGTATGTTGCGTCAAGAGACTAATAAGACATGGGAAGTGGTCACTAGAGTGTAAATCAGAGATGACATTCCATTGTAAGGAGACTGCCAACTGAGGTGAACAAACTGCAAGGTCAAGGTGTGAGAAGCTCTTATGAGAGTCAGAAATGAATGTAGGCTCTCCAGTGTTGAGGAGAGCTAGGTTGTGACTGTACAAATAATCGGCAATGAGCGTACCTCTCGCACAAGCGCGACTTGAACCCCAAAGTGGGTGGTGCGCATTGAAGTCTCCCACCAACAGAAACGGTGTTGGCAACTGGGAAACTAGATCGTCTAAATCAATGTGCGAGAAGTCATGGAACGGAGGCAAATATATATTACAGATGGTGAAATGGATGTCTGGCAGTACAATCCTTATTGCAACTGATTGGATATCAGACTGTATTGGTACAGATTGCATATATATGTCATCTCTCACAAGTATCATAGCTGCCTTAGCTGTAGTTGAAAATTTTTGCAAGCAGCCGAAGAGCTGCTTGCGGGAGATTTTTAAGTACCACATTTGGTATTTTGTCCGGCCCCGGGGCCTTTCTATTGTGCAAGTGTCTGATTATCCAACTTATCTCGCCAGCGTTTGTTTTACGAATTTTTTTGTGCGTGGTCGAGTAGTCGGTTTCGTTTACTTCGTGTTCGATGTTTAAGATTTCTTCTTCATTTGCTTGTCCCAGCGGTGGATTTGGGTTGAATACTTCCTCAAGTGTTGACGCAAAGACCTCTGCTTTGGCCTGAGGGAGTTCAGCGATGCTGTTAGTATTTCTATTTACTAGTGGAGGGATTATCGTTTTTGTTCGTGTCAAACATTTTGCAATTCTCCAGACCGCATTGGATTGGGGATTGAGGTTTTCCAAAGTTTGGTTCCACTCGTTCCCCACGAATTCCCTACTCTGGGTCGTCACTGCGCTCAACGCGTCCAGATACTCTTGCCGGTGGATTGGATTTCTAGTCCTTTGCCACTTGCGACGTAAGCGATTGCGGTTTTGGTGCAAGAGTTTAATATCCGTTGGATATCGAGTGTTGATATTTGGTCTGAATCTTAGTGGGACACAGTTTGTTGTCGCGAGTTTTATTGCGAGTTCTAATTTGTTAATTCCTTCGTCGTGTGTTTGTGGTGAATCTATTTCCATGTCAGGTAAATAGTTTTCGACAGAATTTCTAAAGTCGTCCCAGTTTACCTGGTTATAATTTAAGGTGGGTGCTTCTGACTTGAACCTAAGAGGTAATTGGATTTCCATCAGCACTGGGAGATGGTCCGACGTTAGTTCGTGTAGGACGCTACATTCAATGTTGAAATTGATATTTTTGGTAATTGCGATATCTAGTATATCTGGAGAATGGTTGTTTACGTGAGGGATATGTGTTGGTTCTTCCGGCCCCATCACGAGAAAGTGAGTGTTATTTATGTAATTTAGTAATTTTGAGCCTTGCGGGTTCGGGTTTATACTGTGCCAAATTTGGTGCTTGCAGTTAAAGTCCCCAGACGCTATAACTTTAGTGTCTAAGCGCATTACTTTGTCCACGTCCTCCGTGTCCACATCCCCCGGGGATTATAGACGGCTGCTACGGTCAGTGTAGCATAGGACGTGTTCATTTTTACCGCGGTAGCTTCTAAACGGTTAAGCCCCGGGACGTAAACTTGATGGTGCCTAATAGTGGATTGTATGACTACTGCTGTCCCCCTCCTCCCCGGCGGTTACGGTCAGTCCTGTAAATTTACCTGGCAGGGTAAATCTATCGGGTTCACCTAAATGGGTTTCATTTAAAAGGGCAATTTGGATTGAGTGCGTTTGCAGAAAGTCCGCTAGATCTTTCTTCTTTCTGCGCACTCCTCGGCAGTTCCAGAAAACTAAGTTAATTTTGTCCGTTTCAGCCATGGCGATGTGCATTTAGGGCTTGGATAAGTTCGGTGAGAAAGTGAACAAAAACTACGGAGTCTAGTTCCTTACCATCACGTGTGTGACTCCTGAACATCCTAAGCTGTTCCTCTATGACCTCCAGAGGAACAGAGTTCTGGGGAAGCCTCATTGCGTGCATTAGTTTGGACGCGGCCTGTTTATTCACTTGGTGAATTCTAGGTGGTCTGGGGGCCTATCTTGTGGGGGTGAGCGACTTAGGTGCGGGAGGATGAGGCCCTCCTGCTACTTGTGTGTGTGTACTAGTGTGTGTATGGGTTTTGGGAGGGGGGGAGGGGGTCGCTCATACCTAGCTGGGCTCTCCTCGTTGACTAGCCGGGGAGCCACAGCCACAGGGGGCTCTGCTATAAGGACCGGCCGGACTTTGCCTTTTCTTCCTACCGTGAGCCACCCTGTGTGGTGCGTTGATGCACTAGCGGCAGCCTCAGGGAAGCTATGTGTCCTAGGGGCGGGTCTTTGAGGCTGCGCGCGGGGGGGTTTAGAGGCCTTCGTGCACTCTGCCTGGTAGACGGAGCAACCGCGCCATGTTGCTCCGTGGCCTATTTGGCCGCAGAGTATACAGTGCCGTTCCAAGGGGGGAACGGCGCACGTACCTGAGGGGTGGGGACCTGAACATTTGGCGCAGACGAAGTGTGGGGCGCTACAGTCCCGCAGTGTGTGCCATAATTGCTGGCATCTGGAACACTGCTTCGGTTCAGGAGTGCTTTTGTATGCTTCCACCCTAACCTTAAAGTGTGCCAGAAATTTGAGGGCCATTAACTTAGCTTCTATATCAGGGGAAGCTGCCACCTCTATAAGGTACATAGGCAGCGGGGTGCGACGCCAGTTGCGTTTGCGCATCCGTACGGCTCTGAGCGCCGGTATTCCAATCTGTGCCAGGTCTTCTACTAGTTCCTCACTGGTGACTTCGGCGTACAACCCCTTAATAACATACCTTACGGATCTCTCTTGGGGATGGGGGACTAGGTAGTGGGGTACTTCTTTTGACTTGACGTAACCTTCCCAAATTTGGTAGTTCCTTAGCAGGACACATTAAGTGTAATGTCACCGGAGTTCCGAGGCGTAGAAAAGAAATAGTCAAATGTGACTGTATGTGACTTATTAAAGTCTTGGGAAAGGGAGCGTAAAATACTTGCCTGGCTCTTGTGGATGTACAGTGGTGCCAGGTCTGCCCTCTTTACTGTGAGTGGGTTCTCGGGGATTTTGGTGGAGCTGGCATTCTCCGTGTGAGTGTGAGTGCTTGGAACTATCTCCGTAGGATCGCTCGAGGTACTGGGCTTGGGAGAGGCCGGACGGGTGGGAGTAGGTTCCTCGGGTTGTGGGATGTTCTTAGGTGGTGTTTTAGGAGTGGGGGTTGTAGGTTTTTGTTGGGACCGGATTTTACCAGTTTGCTTCTCAGCGCCTTGGTCGTCTCCGTGGAGTTGGAACTTTCCTGCCATCGCGTAAAGTAAATAGAATAGCAAAGAGTGTGAAAGAGATCAAGTATTTAGTAAGGGCCTAATGGGATCTTAAAACTAAATAGAAACAGAGGAAAAGAGAAGAGTAGAAAGAAAGAGCAGCTAGTGAGCGCTAAGAAGCACGGGGAGAAGAGGGCCGGACCTCAAAGAGGTGCTTAAGCTAATCTGAGAGATTGCTCGCTATAGCCTTACTCCCCTACTCGTCTAAACTGTTGTTCTGTGCCTTAGCGCAAGCGCTTTAGCTGAGCTTTGGATTTCTCCACGGCAATGCTCGAACCGCAATCCAACGGCGGCGGCTTCTTTGCTGCGACGATACTAGAAGTTCTCTCTCTCTCTCTGCTGATGTTGCTGTCTCGAAGTTCTCCGCCGGAATGGATGGCCTGATGACTGTCTGGGATGCGGAATTTATACATGGAGGGGTCTTCTCTGATTGGCTCGAAGCTCGCTGAGGCAGTGCGGTTGGTGGGAGGGGGCTAGCTGCATCTCGGGCGCTACTAGATTCTGATTGGTTTGTGTTGCTTGACTGTCTGTGTTGTTTAATGTTATCGATGACGGGGTACCAAGTTTTGTTGAGCTTAAGGGCTTCCTCTTTCCTATTGAAGTTATTGGCATGTTTATAAATTTCTATGGCTTCGCGCTGTAGTCGAGCATGGTAGTGTGAGATGTTAGATAGAATGCTGGTGTCCTGAAACTTGATGACAGCTCCTCCTCCGCTTCTATAGCATGTTCAGCGACCGCTGACTTTTCAAATTGTCCAAGACGGCAGCATCTCTTGTGTTCGTTTAGTCCGATATAGAATTGCATGTCATGGCTGAAATGGTATGGTATGGGTGGCAGATAAGGCATGGCATGGCTGGCAGCGTATGGCCGCCATGGCATGGCTGGCATGGCATGGCATGGAACAGTATGGCTGACATGACATGCCATTGCATTGCATGGCACCGCATGATTGTCATGGCACGGCTGGCATGGCATTTTGGCTGGCATGGCATGTTGGCATGGCATGGCATGGCTGGCATGGCATGGCTGGAATGGCATGTCTGGCATGGAATTGCACGTCATGGCTGAAATGGCATGGCATTGCAGGCATGCCGGGCATTGCATGAAATGGCTGGCATGGCATGGATGGCTGGCATGGCATGGATGGCTGGCATGGCATGGCAAGGCTTGGCCGGCATGGCATGGCATGGTATGTCTGCGATCGCATGGCATGGTCTGGGTGGCAGACATAGCATGGCATGACTGGCAGCGTATGGCTGCCATAGTATGGCTGGCATGGAATGGCATGACGTGGCCAACATGGCATGGAACGGCATGGCTGACATGACATGCCATGCCATTGCATGGTACCGCATGGCTATCATGGCACGGCTGGCATGGCATTTTGGCTGGAATGGCATTTTAGCTGGCATGGTATGGCCTGGCATAGCTAGCATTGCATGGCTGGCTGGTATGGAATGACTGGCACATCAAGGCTGGCATGGCATGTTATGGGATGGTTGGTGGCTGGCTAGCATGACATGTCATGGCTGGCACGGTTGGCTGGCATGGCTGGAATGGCATGCATTGGCATGGCTGTTAAGGCATGGCTGTTAAGGCATGGCTGGCATGCCATGGCATAGATGGCATGGCTCACATGGCATGGCTCACATGGCATGGCATGGCTGGCTGGCATGGTTGGCATGGAATGAGTGGCATGGCTTGGCTGGCATGGCATAGCATGGAAGAGCACGGCCTGGCTGGCCTGGCTGTCATGGTATGGCATGGCACCGCATGGTTGTCATAGCATGGCTGGCATGGTATGTTGGGTGCATGGCATGGCATGGCTGGCTGGCTGGCTGGTATGGCCGGGAACGGTATGGCTGGCATGGCATGGCATGGCAGGGATGGCGTGGCATAGCTGGCATAGCATGCCATGGCTGGCTTGCATGGAATGGCATGGCTGGCATGGCGTGACATGACTGGTATAGCATGGCTGCCAGGCATGGCATGACTTGACTGGCATAGCATGGAATGTCTGGAATGTCATGACTTCGCATGGCTGGCATGGAACGGCATGGCTGGTATGGCATGGCACGGCTGGCATGGCTTGGCACGGCCAAGCGGGCATGGCATGGCTGGCATGGCACGGCATGGAATGGCATGGCTGGCATGGCATGACATGGCTGGTATAGCATGACATGGCTGGCCTGGCTTGCCTGGCTGGCATGGAATGGCATGGCTGGCTGCTATGCCATGGCTCGCGTGGCATGGCATGGTATGGCATGGCTGGCATGGCATGGCTGGGTGATATGACATCGCTGGCATGGCTGGCTGGCTGGCATGGCATGGCATGGCTGGCATGCGTGTCATGGCATGACATGGCTGGCTGAAATGGTTGGCATGGAATGTGTGGCATGGTTTGGCTGGCATGGCGTAGCATGGCTTAGCATGGGCTGGCTGACATGGCTGGCATGGTATGGCATCGTTGGATTGGCAAGGAATGGCTGGCACGGCATGGCATGGCTTGCATGGCTAGCATTGCATGACTATCATGGAAATGCATGGCTGATTTGGCAGGGCATGTGTGGCATGGATTGGCATGGCATGGCTGGCGTGCATGGTACGGCATGAATGTCCGGCATGGCATGGCATGGCATGACATGGCAAGGCTTGGCTCGCATGGCATGGTAGGGAATGGCTGGCATCGCATGGTATGGTATGGGTGGCAGACATAGCATGACATGGCTGGCATGGAATTGCATGCCTGGCAGGGTATGGCATGGCCTGGCAATGCTGGCATGGCCTGGCACGGCTGAAATGGAATGGGATGGCTGGCATTGCATGGCATAGCTGGTATGGCATGGCACGGCATGGCTTGCCTGGCCTGTCCTGGCATGGCATGGCATGACTGGCATGGATGGCTGGCGTGGCCGGCTGCCATTGGCTACTGACATGGCTTACTGGCATAACTGGCCTGGTTGGCTGGCTTGGCTGGCCTGGCTGGCTGGCACGGCATGGCATGGTTGGCATACTGGCATGGTTGGCCTGGCTGCCTGGCATGGCTGGCTGGCTGGCTGGCATGGCATGGCGTGGATGTCTGTCATGACATGGCATGGCAAGGCTTGGCTCGCATGGCAAGGCAGGGCATGGCTGGCTGACCTGGATGGCTGGCAAGGCAGTACTGGCCGGCTGGCATGGCAGGTGGCTGGCCCGGCTGGCATGGAATGTCTGGCTGGCTGTCATAGCTGGCATGGCTGGCCTGGCTGGATCGCATGGCTCTCAACGCTGGCCTAGCTGGCAGGCATAGCTGGCCTGCCTGGCTGGCATGGTTGGCCTGGCTGGCTGGCATGGCATGGATGTCTGTCATGACATGGCATGGTAAGGCTTGGCTCGCATGGCAAGGCAGGGCATGGCTGGCATATAATGGCATTGCATGGCATAGCACAGCATGGCTGGCCTGGTATGGCCTGGCATAGCCGGCTAGTATGGGGTTGGCATGGTTGGCTAGGCTGGCTGAAATGGCTGGCACGGCTTGCTGGCTGGCTGGCATGTCTGGCTGGCATGGCTGGCATGAATGACTAGCATGGCGGCCTGGTTGGCTGGCATTTCTGGCATGGCATGGCTGACCTGTTTGGCTGTCCTGGCTGCCATAGCTGTCATGGCTGGTCTGGCTGTGTCGCGTGGCTCTCAATGCTGGCCTGGTTGGCTCGCTGGCATAGCTTGCCTGGCTGGCTGACATGGTTGGCGTGGCTAGCATGGTTGGCCTGGCATGCCTGGGATGGCTGGCTGGCATGGCTGGCATAGCTGGGTGGCTGGCTGGCATTGCTGGTTGGCATGGTAGACCTGGCTGGCTGGTCTGGCTGGCCTGGTTGGCTGGCATGGCTGGTATGGCTGGCCTTGCTGACTTCCATGGCTGGCATGGCATGGCTGGCCTGACTGCTCTGGATGGCTGCCATGGCTGTTCTGGTTGGCTAGCATGGCGGGCTGGCTGGCATGCCTGGCCTGGCTGGCTGGCATAGCTGGCATGGCTGGCTAGCATGGCTTGCATGGCTGGCTGGCATGAAACCCCCAAAAAATTGTTATTCTGATGTCATTGCACAGCAGTCTGCTGAAGTGTTATCTAAGCACATTGTCAAAATTGCCACGGACTTGTTTTATTGGAGGGGCAGGGCAAATAGGTGGCCTACAAACATAATTACAATGTATATGTATATCCTTTCGCCACATTTACCCTTATTATAGTCGTGTTTTAAGTTTAGAATTATAGCAATCTTGTTGAACAGTTAAGGACTCACATGCTTTTTAAAATATTATCATGGTTAACATGGTTTGGAACATCATCCTACAGAGTCCATAGAGAAACAAAAAGTACTCAGAGGAGTTCCAACACAATGAAGTGTTTCCTCTACAGCGGTAGGCATCCACATGTGTTCCAGGCATACAGGGAACGTAGAATCCCTGCTCGCCAGCACGTATCCTAAGCCTTCTTGAGATCGAAAAATATGCCCACGGTTTGACAGTATGACAGTTTCGTCCATCACCTGTGTCGATATTGACACAAGATGGTCTACAGCTGAACGGAGTCGTCGAAAACCACAATGGATGTTAGTAGGTTATGACTTTCTAACCACCATACCAATCATCCATTGATCATGCGTTCCATCACAATTTTCTGGGAGTATTCCGTCAACCCAAGCACGATTATAGACCTCGAGCAGGAATGCCTTACCTTCAGGGGAGAGCTGTTGTAACATTTGTACATGAATACCGTCCGATCTTGGTGCTGATAATCGCGAAGATTTAACAGAATGTTCTAGCTCCACCATGGTGAAAAGGCGATTGTGCGATTGTAATCTTCTACGTTTCTAGACCGAAACGCGAAGCCTTGAGATTCCACCTGAGTTTTAATTGGATGGAACTCAAGGGAGTAGTTTTCCGAGCTAGATACTTGAGCGAAAGCACTGCCAAACGTGTTCGCGACTTCGAATGGATCAACAACAGCTCCTGTGGCTGTTTTGCAGTCCTGCAATAGGTATATGGCTCGATCGACCAGCAACACGCTCTAACCTATCCCACACAGCCGAGGAAGGTGTGTGTCGGTTAAATGAAGCTACAAATTTACTCGAAGATGACTTTTTTCTATCCTTAATGACTTGTCTGGGCCTGACGCGCATTTTATTGTATTGGATTAGGTTATCCAAAGCATGGTGACGCAAAATCCTAAGAGCACGCCTTCGAGCACGAATGGCATTCCGACATTCCTCCGTCCACCACGGGACGGGAAATCGACGGGGCTGTGACGTCTACCGCGGAATTGATTGTTCAGCACCAGATATAATCGTCTCCGTGAGATCCTGCGCCAAATAATTCACTGAGTCGTGCTCGCTGTATATAAAGACAGCCAACTGGGTGTAAAGGTTCCAGTTGGCATGGTCCAAACGTCATCTGGGCATATTTGTGGAACATGCAATTTGTGTTAAGATAGTAATAAGACATAGGAAGTGGTCACTAGAGTGTAAATCAGAGATGACAATCCATTGTAAGGAGACTGCCAGCTGAGGTGAACAAACTGCAGGATCAAGGTGCGAAAAACTATTGTAAGAGTCAGAAATGAATGTAGGCTCTCCAGTGTTGAGAACTAGGTTTTAACTGGCCAGGAAGTCAGCGAGGAGCTTGCCTTTTACACAAGCGCGACTTGAGCCCCAAAGTGGGTGGTGGTCATTGAAGTCTCCCACCAACAAAAACGGTGTTGGTAACTGCGAAACTAGATCTTCTAAATCAATGTGCGAGAAGTCATGGGACGGAGGCAAATATAAGGTGCATATGGTGATCTGGATGTTTGACAGTAGAATCCTTACAGCAACTGATTGTATATCAGAGTGTAATGGTACAGATTGTGTGTATACGTCATCTCTGACAAGTATCATAGCACCGCCATGTACCGGAACACCCTCTTCTGGTGTGACATCACATCGTACTGGGGTGTATCGCCTTAGATGGAAAGCGTCTTGAGGACGCAGCTTAGTCTCTTGCAAACATGCGACTTGAGGTTCGTTTTCTTTGAGAAAAGCTCAAGTTCTGGCCGTTGAGTTCTAATATCACGTAGGTATATTCCATTGTAGAATAGCCATATTGATATCTGTATGGCACAGGTATTCCAAGGTAACTCTCCATTACTTTGGAGTAGGCGGTTGTCGAATTAATTTTGCCCTTTTCTTCTGTCTTGGGCTGACAGTTTTATCCGAGTCTTTTCGCGCCTCTTTTCCACTGGCCTCTCCCAGAATGGGTAGATTCCTCTAGTTCCATGTCCACTGCCGAGGACGTTCGTGTTCCCATAGTGAAGTTTGGTTCGAGAGCTTCGAACCGATTGGACACTGAGACCGGCGAAAATCACATTCGCCGGTCTGTAGCCACCTCAGAGGATTCCTCTGAAGAGGATCTCCTGGGAGATGTCTTTGGGCTTTTCTTTCCCTTTGATGCCTTGGGGGAAATCTTACTCTCTTTGAGGAAATCGGATCTTTTATATTGTATCTTAAAATTTATCGGTGAAGCATCGTATACAATTGGTCTACTTGTCGAGGTCGGCTTCTTTGTTGGCAACCTTCCTGATCTGCTGGATTGAACTGCGATGCTTGTAGATGCTGTAGCGAGCTTAGGTGATGTGAAATACTTTGGATGTGACTTAGCTACGAAAATGTTGTCATAACCTGTTGCCCTGTTTATATCGCTAGTTTTGAGTTGCGTTTCCCGACGCGGTACCGGTTTAGCTGCAATCGAGCTATAGATATCGGAGTTCGGGACAGCGGGCTGGCGCAAACGTAAGAGTTTCCGGGCTTCTGTGAAGGACACTTTCTCGCTAATCCGGATCTCCTGGATGACTCTTTCCTCTATATAACGGGGTATTCTCGGGAGTTTGCTAGATGTTCTCTACAGTTAACACAACTGCGCGGTGATGTACATTCATCGTCGTGGGCGATGCCTCCACAGTTCACACAGGTAGCATTACCGTTACATGAGTCACTGGTGTGTTCGAAGTGCTGAAATTTGTAGCATCTCAGAGGATTCAGGATATATGATCGAACTTCAATGACTTCATACCCTGCCTTAATCCTTTGTGGTAGATCTACCCGATTAAAGGTAAGGAACAGGGTAAGAGTTGCCCGAAGTTGGCCTCCCTCTTTCCTCTGAACACGGTATACTCCTATTCAGTTCTTATTTTACGGTATACTCCTGTTACACCTTGATTTTCCAGGTTCACTTGAATCTCTTCATTGGACATATCACCCAATGCCCGGGTATTCACCACTCCGCGGGAAGAGTTCAAAGTCCTATGCATTTCTACACGTATCGGATAGCTGGCTAACATATTCGCCTTAAGTAAAATAGCCGCGTGGGATGCTAGATTAGCTTCAACCAGAAGTGCCGTTGCGAGATCTTGCACATGCTTTAACTGGGCCAGCTATTTTATCAAAACCCTCGGAGTCCTCTTCTCCTAGATGAGTTGTTGACCAAGACTATTGAGCCTCATCTACCCATTTTGGAATGTTCTTTGCTTCCCCTCACCTCTTGCCTACTTGTAGTCAAAAATGACACACTAGGCCATCTGGATCGGGTACTGAGCCCCTCCGCCATGTCAAGGGGACATTCCCTTGGAGGGGTTGGTATTTAAATTCAGCATCTTCCAACGATATGGCACAAAAATATTCAAGAATATCCTCTATCTTTTGCTGTGATAAACTACATGAGGATATGAAATCAGGAGATACAATTCCAATATTCCAAAAATGAGACAGGAAAAACAGGAGCAGCTACTGAGGATCTGTATTAGACATTCTTTCATTTCTAGTTATATTATGTGAATGAAACTTTAAAGTCCTCACATAAGAACCAGCTCTTCAAATATCTGAGTATCACTTAAGCCTAATGTATTCTCCTATTCCCACTCTACCTACAAGAAAATTAGGAATAAAACTATATATATAAATGTCTATCTCATTTAACATGAAGTAGACAGAAGAATAAGCATTTGCAAGAGTAGTTTTACAAGAATAAGTAGAAAATATCATGTGAGAGCAACACATCAAATTTTTATGCCTTTCCATACACATAAATGTGCTACTGATCTTTGAGAATCATTTCATCACACATGCTTTACAATTTTTAAGGCCCAGTGACATATTTAGATCTCCCATTGCATCCTTCTATATACAAATTGTTGCATTTTTGAGCATTTGTCTCAGTTGCAAATGTTTTAAGACTTTATCTGTGTATCACATTTATTTTATTTTTGAGAATGGATTGAAGTTTTATAATAAAATAATAAGTTAATATTGTTTAGTGAAGTTAGTTCTTAATCTGATTATTCTCCCCTTATGTAGGACTTACACCCCCTATGACTTACAAGTCAATGCCTAGGGTCAGATGCCTATCAGGAAGCAGAGGAACCTATGGACCGGACAGAGTGACGACCTGGAAGCGGGTGGTCAGCCAAGCACCAGGTATGATAGTGAGGAAGAGGATGACGTGAAATGCAGGAGAAATTGATGAATGAAAAGCTGATTATGGAGCATTTGGTGGAATGAGTGGTGGGGAAACTGGAGAACCTGGAGAAAACCCTACCAGATGCTGCTTTGTCCACCACAAATACCACATGTGGGTCCCTTGGATCAAATCTAGGCCACCTTAGGTGGTAGGTGAACAGTCTAACCACTTAGCCACAGCATCGCAAAATTATTTCACATGTGAAAATAACAGTACAAGTTTCAAGGAATCTTGTCCTCATCAGCTATAAATTGACACACCTACCCACAGAGACAGTTATATTACACTTCAGAGCAGTATAGCATAATCACACAGTCTTCAATAGTTATTTGTTCTCAATTATTTATTGTGACTTTATTTTGTAACCAATTATGACCTCACTTAGTGCAAATTATCACAAGGTTGACACTAACACTCTTTTTGTACAACTTTCATGAACTAGCCTGCAAAACTCTATCTTTGTTACTAACTGTCCCCATGGCAACATTCTTGAAAACCAAGGAATATAAATTTATGTGGAGAAGTCTGAAGCCATGTCACAGTACTAACACATAATAACTTTTAATATGGTTATGTGAAGTTATAATTGAATGCATGCTTCCTTTCAGTGCAAAAATGCTGTAAAACACGTGATTATTCTATATGAATTGCTTGGAATGTGGGCCTTGCATTGTGATGTCCCGAATCATGCATCCAGACCTGTAATATAGAGATGGCCTTGCTTCATCTCTTATCCTCTTCCACCAAAAAATATGCAAACTTGAGCATTTTTCATAATTAAAAAAAGAATGGCAATCTGACTTTTAATTCCTTCGTCAACAACTGCTGATAATATAATCTAATTAAGATATGACTCATTCTGAATTATATCTTTTCAATGCATCTAAATCTGTCTGGGTGTCTGGTTCACCTCTGTCATCTTGAAACAAAAGGTACGTTACCAATCAAGCCTTGCTATAACTGACAAGGTTTTGAACTGGGGGCACGACAGAAGTGCCCTACCTACTTAAACAGCTGCTCCTCATGTCAGCACATTTCCAGGCATCAGACTATATTCCTACTTTGTTAAGTAAGTGAGTCTTGTCACTAAATGATGTTAGCTTATTATACATATGACTACCTCTGTAGCTCATATCACATTTCTGCTTTAATTTTCTATAAAATAGAATTATTTTCATATGTCATAACCACAAAACCTTAAAATCCCAAATGTACCTTATATTATTAATTTGTTAGTTACCACAATATATTTACATAGTAAAAAGAACCTTTCATCAACAAAGAACCTTTAGTAAAAATTTATTTCTCTGTGATTAATAATATCAATTTATAAGAGATACTCAGATTTATTTTCAGTATACTAAGATATCAGAAAATATATTTTCATACTTAGCTGTAAATTATGGTGATGTGAAGAGAATTTGTAATATGCATTATATTAATTAAAAAATAATAACTTCAGTATTTTCACAATTATTCTAGCTACAATTTTAAAACTATGGATTACCTATCATATTTGTTTATTCACATTTAGAGAGTAAACTGACATATTCTATATCATGTACTATGATCAAAGGACTGAACTGGAGACTGAAAATTTCAAAAGGGAAAAATTTCTGCATAGATGGAAAGAATCATGTGTCTTTACAAAGGGAAGAAAAATTAGACAGCTATTGCATCCCCCGCAAATTCATTGAATTTAGTATAATTCTGCAAATTTCCCAAGTTTTGTGAATAAATGTTTCATTTGCTTTACAGGATGTGCTGATGCTTGCCAACAAGCTCCAAAATGTTACACTATACAAAATACCATACCCTGCCTTCAGCCATATTGACTTTCTGTATTGTACTGAAACACTGACATATGCGAACAAGAAACTTGTAGAATTAGCAAGTAAATATAAAGTGGACCCCAGAACCATTCACTCATCAAAACATAACTGGTTACCTACATATTTATTAGCTTTACTGGTCTGTGTACTTCTACATAAATATTATAAACAATAAAGGAATGTCAAAGCTAATCCCTTGTATAATTTAATTCCATATAACATCATTTATGAACATATCAACCTTTCCAAAACACTAATCAACGACCAAGTGGGATGGCTGATGTGGTAAGGTCTGTAGCTCACATTTGGAAGGTCCCAGGTTCAAATACCATGGGCTGACCAATCTAACTGAGGTTTTTATGTGGTTTTCCTCAGTTGCCAAGGTAAATACCAGATTGGATTATTATTTATTTATGCCAACAAACTTACTGTTGGTGTTTTTACTATTGCAAGTACTTTATGTGGTTTATCGGGAGAAATACGAACTGGTTTGAGAATTCAATGTCATTCTGGCAGATTGTCACAGTAGCTTAATAGTTAGAGCACCCACCTGGTAAGAGAAGGGTCAGTAGTTCAAGTCCCAGTAGTGGCATTGAATTTTTAAGTTCCAGTTCTACCGCTCAAATATTGCCCACACACGGCTTGTGTGTTTAAAAGCACTAACAGTAAGTTTGTTGGCATAAATAAATAATA
>CM060963.1:162944574-163139574 GCA_030765045.1 Tenodera sinensis | reverse complement strand
CAATGATCTTACTAAACTGGACAACGAACTCAGTGAAAAAACCAAGACACAAATGGAAACAGAATTATTATGTGAAAATCTCAACAGCTGTATAACTTCTGCATGCAAAACAGCATTCAACTATTCGTTACAAAAGAAAAATTCAACTAAGCACAGAACGGTACCGTGCTGGAACGAAGAATTAAAAATTAAACGGAACAAGGTCAATGCTATGAGACGGCGATACCAACGGACACAACATAATGAAGCCCTGAGAGAAGAAAGGAAAACTCAGTATCTCGTCGAAAAGCGACAGTATCAGAACAATTTACAAACAGCAAAAATGAATTCTTGGAAATTATTCTGTACTGCCACCAATAGTTCAAATCCCAGGAATAAAGTATACAAGATTGCAGCAGGGAAACTCAGAGATAAAACCATTTTGACAACAATCCAAAAACCTGATGGAACATATACCGAAGATCTCAACAGCACGTTAAAATATATGATAGACTATTTCATTCCTGATGATAAAGAAGATGAGGACTCTGAGCTTCAACGGAATATAAGAATAATAGCTAAGGAGCCTCCTAATACAGATGAAGACACAGAATTCACTGTAGAGGAAGTTAGAGCAGTAATAAAGAGCTTTAACCCCAACAAAGCTCCAGGAGAAGATGGAATTACAAGTGTGATCCTTCTACAAGTGTTCAATCATTTCCCATCTTTTCTTACTGCAGTGTACAATAATTGCCTTAAAAAAGGCTGCTTTCCAACGCAATGGAAAAAATCAAATATATTACCAATAATTAAACCAGGAAAGCAACATAGTGAAGAAGTGACAAAGTATCGACCAATCAGTCTTCTAAATGTTGGAGGAAAGGTATTGGAGAAACTTTTGATCAACAGAATATTACTTCAGATAAACACCAACAACTTGTTAAATGCAAACCAGTTTGACTTCACACCTCAGAAAGGGACAGTGGATGCAGCCATGGCTGTGAAACACTTCACAGAGGAAAGCCTTCGAGCAAAAAAATATGTTGTAGCCGTTAGCTTAGATGTACGTGGCACTTTTGATTCAGCCTGGTGGCCACGTATTTTGCTCAACCTCAAAGAACTGCAATGCCCAAAAAATTTATACAGGTTGACAGGCAGCTACTTCAGTAACAGAAAAGCGACCTTACAAACAAATGAATACAAGATCACAAAGGAGGTAACCAGGGGATGTCCACAGGCTTCAAGCTGCGGTCCTGTTCAGTGGAACATAATGTACAATTCAGTTCTCAACTTGAAACTAACAAACCAATCAAAAGTAGTGGCTTTTGCAGATGATCTACTTGTACTTACAAGAGGTAACAGCAACAAAGAAGCAGAAAACTATGCAAATTCAGACTTAAAGAAAGTAGAGAACTGGGCAAAGCAAAACAAACTGAAATTTAACGACTCAAAATCAATGGTTCTATTAATATCAAGGAGAAGGAAAGCTGGTAACGAACCAATCAAGGTATACTTGAATTACAAACCACTTGAGCAGGTTAGAGAACTTAGATACCTAGGGATAACCCTAGATGAAAAATTCAACTTTAATAGACACATTAACAACATAACGGACAAGGCACTCCTACTAATAAACATGCTAACCAAAGTAGCAAGACTACAGTGGGGATTCGGCCACCAGTCTCTGAGAACTATATACAGAGGAGCAATAGCACCTAATGTACGGTTCACCAGTCTGGGAACAGGCACTAGAGAGGAAAAAAAAATTTAAAGATACTCCAGAGAACACAGAGAATAATTAATATCAAAATTGCCAAAGCATACAGAACCATATCTTTTGAAGCGTCATGTGTAGTAGCTGGAGTGAAGCCAATCTATATTAAAATAGCAGAAGCAGCAAAATTCTATAAGATAACACATGGAATGACACCAGAATCGTCATATTATGATGCACCCTTACATATAGCAAAATGGCCCCATCCAGCGGAGTGTATACCTATGGAAGAAGTCAATGAAGGTAAATATTATGAAATAGAAATCTTCACAGATGGTAGTAAAATCCATGGAAAAGTTGGAGCTGCAGCAGTAATATTTAAACACGGAGAAATTATAAATAAAATCAAGGCTAAATTACATGACAGATGCTCCAATAACCAGGCAGAGCAAGTGGCAATCATTAGAGGATTAGCAACACTTCAGGATATGAACATAAGTGTACAAGAAAGAATAACTGCAGTGTATACAGATAGCAAAATTACCCTAGATCTAATCAGAAATAATTCAAAACATAATAATTTAATAGAAGAAATTCAAAAGAATCTTAAAAGCCTTAAAGAACAGAAGTGGATCATACATTTTGCCTGGATCAAAGCACATGCTGGATATCTTGGCAATGAATTAGCTGATAAACTAGCTAAGGAGGCTGCGACTGATAATGCTACGGACTATGTGTACAACAAAAAACCAAAAACAACATTTTTCAGCGAAATCCAAGAACAAGGGATGCAGAAGTGGCAAGAAGAGTGGACTAATACAACGAAAGGAGCAGCCTGCAAGGAGTTCATCCCATCAGTTGTTCGAAGAATGAACACACAAATTAACTTGAATTTCACACTGACAGCAATGATTACAGGACACGGAGTAACTAAATCCTACTTACACCGGCTGGGAATAATACAGGACTCTAGATGCATCTGTCTACAAGAAGAGCAAACAGTAGAACATCTGATATATCGATGTGGCAAACTAAAACAGCAAAGGGAAGTAATGAAGAAAGGCATCGAATCTAATAAAAACAAATGGCCAGTGACTGAAGAGCAGCTAATCACAAACAACATAAGGGCTTTCAAAACATTTATTCAAAGCATTAATTTTGGTGAATTAAAATGGTATATTCCAACTGCTAATAGGAAGATAGTGGAAGCGAGATGGAGTAGTGATATAAAATAAACAGATATAAACACAGCAAGTTCAATTTAAAGGACAACTGGAAGATAGTAGAAGTGATAGTGACAGTGAATATAGAAATTAAAAAAAAACAATGAACATGTCAATATACTAAGGACAATAACAAATAACCATATGATTAAATAATAAAACAAATTATAACAGGTATCAATGTAATAGCATGTAGTATCGCTTACTGCGATGGGGCATGCTTGTTATAGCTAATAAACAAAAACAAAAATAATAATAATAATAATTCTGACATTGTCAGTTCAATTACATATGTACACTTTCATTACAATTGTTCAAATTACATATCTACAATTTGCATTTACAATTAATATTTTATCACTATATTTACAATTCATCCATAGTATACAAGGCCTTGTTTATTAAGTAATTTCTGAGCTCCTTCTTAAAACCATTATTGGATTTAGCTTGTTTAATATAATTTGGTAACTTATTGTACAGTATTATTCCCATTACATTTGGATCTTTAATGCTACAATTCATTCTAAAACCCTGTCTGAAAAAATCACTATTGTTTCGAGTGTTATAGTGATGTATGTCACTGTTCCTTAGATTATCCTTCCTCCACACATAAATAACTACCTTATATACATATAATGAGAATACTGTAAGGATTTGCTTTTCCCTAAAGTATTGCTTACATGAGTCAGTATAGTTTAATTTATATATTATTCTAATTGCCTTCTTTTGCAGTTTCAATATTCTCTCCATATATATTTTTGCACTGCAACCCCAAATCTCAATTCCATACAGCAAATGAGGGTATAAGACACCATAGTAGATCATTTTTAATTCTTTCTCTTCATTTCGAAAAACAGAAGTAGAGTATCCAATTTCAACATCCCTGAGAAAGATATCTTGAACAAGTTCCTTAAATCACCACCAGAGGGAACCTCAGAGAAAACATTGCCATCCACACCAGGGAGAACCAGTCAATGTCCAGTTGATAATGAAGGAAAGTCAAGCCTTCGAAACATGTTCTGGTAAATTATAAGTAAGTGTTGTGTTGTGTTATTAATCGGCTCGCCTTTTTGGTTTAAACTGATTATTACAACACTGTTTTCAAACTTCAAAGAAAGAAGATAAAGTACTAATGTTTAAAATATTTTTATAAGGAATGAAATGTGTATCTTGAATTTTCTTGGAATAGCCTTTCAAATTCTTTTCATTCTTGGTTTATTTTTCCATAACTCGTAAACCTTAAGGGATAGACAAAGTCTTAACCTCAAAAATATACAAATCTCATTAAAACATATTTTATGTCAAATAAATTTTTTGTGGAGCAGGCCATTTTTGAGACATTCCTTACTATTGGTTTGACTTTTCTAATAACTTTCTTGAATATTGTTTCTTTTTTATCTCTTGGCCATTCAAAGAGAATGGAATTTCAAAGCTATCATAAAATTACCAATTCTTAAAGGAGAAAATTAGCAATAAGGTAATTTTTACAAATATTTATCTCTATTAACATGAAGTAGATGGAGGAATGAGGTTTGTAGAAATAGTTTAACAGTAGAGAAAGTTATATGAATGCAACACACCAGATCTTTTAAGTACCTAGTAATCTTCTTTCCTTTTTTTCTTCATGGAACAATGAATTTCAAAGCCTAGAGAAGTACTCTCAATAAGTACTGATACTCTTAGAAAATTACTGTCAGTCACACAGTGAACCTTTTAAAATAATCTCAGCCTTTTTATACCAACAATTAATATAAAATATGTATTAAAAGTTTATTTTCATTAGCAAGAAATAGGGCAGTCTCTATTATCTGGTGATTAACATGCTAACTTCCAAATCCACAGATGCTGGGTTCAGTTTCCAGCTGAAAAATGGATATATTTCTTTAGACAGGATTATTTCCCATCCTCCCTAGAGTCTGGTATAAAAGTGTAAACATGTATATGAATAAGGAAAAATTGAAGCTATTAACAGTGAAGCAACAAGATTCTAAAGTAAGAACAAATTAGAAACTAAAAACTTCACTTAGTTTCTAATTTGTTCTTACTTTAGAATGTATATGAATTTGATGTTTATAAAGAAAACCTAACATAGGCATACCCAAAGATTAACAGAATAGTAAAAGAATGAACACCATAGCCAATGTACAATTGTTCCAAAGGCAAAAAGACGCCAATATGATCTTATATATTAAAGGTTGTATATAAACGGGGAAAAAATTATAATTGTTTATAGAAAAGTGAGTACAGAAAGCCACTTGAGTACAGCACATCAGATTTTTACTTTCTCTATCATGGGGAAGTACCGTATTGGACCTAAAAATTTGATGCAGAGATTTCACTGGAAATATGTTTTGAGGCCCTCTAAATCCCAAAAAAAAAGAATATATATATTTAGAAAAAGGTCCATATGAGTGTGTGTATGTCTGACTGTCTATCTGTCTGTCTCTGAACAGCATAACTCAAAAATGAACAGTTAAAAAACCAAATTGGTATTTAGGTTTAATGTCTTTTAAGGGTGCTACACAAAAGTGTTGAAGAAAATTCCCCCACCCTAAACTACCTTCTACATGGAAAATTTTTCAAAAATTTTGATTTTCTCAAAAGTGGCTCTAATTTTGATTAAAACGTTTAAGATATTTTTATGGCAAATGAAATGTACATTTTGAATTTTCTGGCTATAGCCTATGCAGCCCTGTTTACTCTTGACTGCTCTGGTAGTGAATCATCTTAGAATTACCACTAGAGCAGTCAATGAAAGGACCAATCTCTACAAACAGGTTTAGTCGATGTCCAGTTGATAATGTAGGAAATTAGCCTGTTTCGATACATTTAAAAAGTTGAGTGTTGTTAATGCTATTAATCAACCCATTTTTCTATTTTAATGTGAAAGCTTATGTTTATTACTAAAATGTTTATCAGCCATACACATTTACTTAGTAAGTTTCATTTTAAAGCAGAAGTCTCTAAGCTTTCAAGTGCCATATCATAAAGTAAAATCCCACATATAGATTTAGTATAATGATTTTTTGAAATACCTTAGCTGCTTTTGGGGAACAAATATGGCAAATGAGCCTGGTACAGAGAGTATGTGAAACTCAACAAAAGACAACAAATTTGAAGAAAGGCTTGCAGGCTTTAATTTTTGCACTATATTCAATCACACTTCCAGAGATTAAATTAGAGCAAATTTAGAATATGACAGCTTCATTAAGAAGATGTTCATAGCAACCAACAGCTTAATTCAGTTTTACGAATGCCAAACCTGATCACAGGCTGGCCACATGGCGCAGATGGTAGAGCACCTGTCTGCTGTGCTACGGGTCCCGGATTTGATTCCCGGCAGGGGATAGGAATTTTTCTCCAGCCAAAATTATTGTTCATCCTTCCCTGAGCCTGGAAGTGTGACTGTGTGTGTGTGTCCGTCCGTCCGTCCGTCCGTCCGTCCGTCCGCCCCGCCCCGCCTCCTGCCTGCGTGCGTGCGTGCGTGCGTGTGTGTGTGTGAATTCAAAGTATAAAAACCCCAAAGATAAAAAAACCTTCTGTTAAACAAGTAACACCATTTACCCATAGGCAAGGCCGCCAATATGACCTCTGCAGTTAAAGGCGGGATCTAAATGGAACAATTAAAAAAAAACTGATCACAAAAGATGTTTAAAGGCAGTTCCTTCTTTGTCCACACACCATTACAAGTGGTTTTTCTGTTTCTTATCATGTCCTCTTTTATAAGACAGGGGTGTCCAGGAAGATTTTGGGAAATTTTAGCAGATGCCTTATTTCTTGGGGATTGAGAAAAAAATGTCGGAACTGATAACATTCCGGGGAGAGCCTAGGAGAAATATAAAGGCACAGCAGCAACAATTAGATGAAGTTGTTGTTAGCTAATGCTGGATTTCTGACAATGAAGTCATTAATCCTCTTGCTCTCCAATATTTAAAGAGAGCAATAGCAGTAATATTATGTATAATTATGTTTTGGCGGTCACATCGCTCTCTCACAACCCCCAGAATGTCTGGAGGACCACACCTGTTGTTGGTTTACGGGTCTCACCGACCTGACCGGGAGAGTTATCAAAGTAAATTCACCGACCATATCCTCTGATCACCAATCAGAGGACGTATTACATGCCATGACAGGTCAGCATGTTAGGGGTTAAGGTTTTATAGAGAAATTAGAGAAATGGAGAGGTTGGAAAAATAAAGACTCCCTAGCCCTCAGGAACCCTAATAGCATCGGGGTCGGAAGAGAACAAGAGATGACCAAGGTAAGGTCAGATAGAAAAGTTACAGTGAGGAGCAAAACACCAATAAGTGGAAGTAATGTTCTGCTCAACTTGGGTACCTTGTGGTCGCCATTCACATATCCCCTAGACAGAGACCCCTGAGTATCAAATGCAAGAAGTAATGATTTTTCAAATTCAGTGTTTCAAACAGGAACTTCCTCTTAAGACAACTATGTGTGCATTTAAATTGCTTATGCTTAGGGACACAATTCTTTGGTAGATCACGATGACACGATATTTGTACTATCAATAAAAAGGTTTTAGAATCAATTCTATCACGATTATCGTCATACAAGGTTTAACCCACTTATACCTCCTCAGCAAAGGCCAGCCGAAGTCTGCAACACCCGCCTCCCCACAGTAAAACACCTCTTCACAGAATGCAAGCAATACGCTACACAATGACAGCTTCATTACATCACTGGAGACTTATCCACCATTCTGAACACTTATTGTAGATATAAAGAGTATTTACAAATTACCTCATAACAAGAAGTGTTACCCAAAAATTCCTCACAGGTTGGTGTTGAGAATTAGTTTCAATTGCATTGCAGCTTTGAATTACCACTGAGTCTGCTTCTGAATTCGGGTTCAGTGTACATGCACCCATTATATTAAATACCCTTTTACAATATGCATTGGACACAGGCAAAGAAAGAGTTAAAAAGACTAATTTTAGACCATAAATCATACAATTGGATAAAGTAGATACTAGCAACCATGATACTACTGCAACTTTAAAAAGCTGTGGGTTCAGCACGGAAAAATAAAAGATCTAATAATGACTTTCTCTACCATTTTTCAATGGAGCATTGCTATAAAAGCCTATTCTTCTATCTGTTTCATGTTCAATGAAATAAACATTTACAGAAATTATTTTATTGTATATTTTCTTGCAGGTACAATGCAAATAGGGGAATACAGTAAGCTTGAGTAATCGTCAAATCTTTTAAGAGTACATTGCTATGTGATGACTGAAATTCTGTTCTCTTTGCATGATAACAAGAAAAAACTGAATAGTGATTTTCCTCTTTAGAAAAATATAATTACTTGAAAGTTCAAACCAATAATAAAGAATATTTCAGAACTGATTAACACTACAGAAATGTTATTTGGCATAATTTATGTACTTCAATGAGATCTACACTGTTTGTGCAGTAAGACTTTGTCTGTGTCTTAAGCTTTAACAATTATGCAAAAGCCATTTAGAATGAGGACAGAACAGGCTATTCACAGAAAATTTAAGATATACATTTTATTTTATTTTTTTTTATTTAAAATTACTTCAACATAAAAGTCATACCGCGACTAAACATTGAGAAAAAAAAAAAAGAAGGAAAAAATCATGAAGTTTACATTGAATTTAAACATTAACTTTACATGCCTTGATGAACTTGATTTTCTTGTAGTATTGTTGATCACCCAAAGCTAGTTGAAGTTTTCAGGAACTCCATATTGAAGTCGCTGGTGAGTGTATCTTGGGCAAACAGCGAGCAGATGCTGAACAGTAAGAGTAGAATCACACAGAGTACATTCAGGAGGAAGTTCACGGAACAGAATGTAGGAATGAGTAAGTGCAGTGTGGCCAATGCATAATTGGGTTATTAGAACCTGGTCTCGCCAGGTTAGTGTTCTAATTGTTGTGGATAGGTTAGGTATTGGCCAGACATCATGCAGTTTGCTGTTGGATGTAGTTGTCCAATCTGTCTTCCATCGGTGTAGGATAGTTCTTCTAAGATATAAATAGTCTTCATGTGGTAGCTTAAGATCTGGTAAGTTTGGAGGATGCTTGGTAGCTTCTTTTGTGGCAGTGTCAGCAAGGTCATTTCCTGATATGTTACAGTGAGATGGTATCCATGCCAAAATCAGTTGTTTACCTGATGCAATAAGATTGTTTGGTTTGGCAAGGAGATCGATGTTGTATAGCCATTAATGCACTAAGGGAATCTGTGTGTATAATGAATGATTTGAAGTCTTCATTCTTTGATATATAATCCATGGCGAAATGTATAGCAAACAGTTCACTAGAGAAAATGGTGAGAGTGTGTGGTAGACTATACATCATGGTGTGGTTAGGAGCAACCACCGCACAGCCATTATTGTTGTCACACTGGGAACCATCGGTATAAATTGGCTCAAAAGTGGCATACGTGTCACACAATTCTTTGAACAGCATGGTAAAGAAAGATTTTTGGGTATCAGCCTTCACATATTTTGTCAAAGTGGTGTTGATCACAGATGATTTTATTCTCCATGGTATATCATTTATGTTGAAGGTACAGGAAATGAAAGAAGGAATTGTCAGATTAAACTCTTCAAGGTATGTAACAATTCTTTGCGAGAAGGGTAGGATAGGGAACCCTTTGGGGTGAGCATTATCTTGGCGTGATATATATTCAACTGCATCAGAATTAGGTCATGTAAATATCTGCAACACATGACCTTTAAATCAAGGCCATTAGAGAAAATAACAAATTTTGAAAAATATTTCATGCAAGAAGTAGTTTGGCAGAATTTTGTTGAGAACATTAGCGTCATGCCACTAACAGGCACACACATGTGTAGGTATGTCAGTTCTAAAAATAACTTTTGGGGGGTTCAGGGATCTCAAACTATGTATTCCTAGCAAAATCTTGACACCAACATTTTGGGTGGAATAACAATATTTCCTCTACTTACTGTATCTAGTGTAGAAAATAAAAACCCAGATAATATTGGAAGAACATACTGTTAACAAAATGCTAACCAGATTTATAAATAAAGACGCAAAGCTTTATAAAATGATAATTTTACTTCATTAATACTACTCCCAGTTTTAATTCATAGTACCTGGGCGACCGAGCTTCACTCGGCTTTTCTTTTCCTTTTTTTAAATCGTGTTTTTTTGGGGGGTTTGGGGGAGGGGATAAGATACTTTTTATATAAAACTGAAATGCAAAATGTTAAATAAATCTAAATTCATCTTAATTGTTGGAGCCGTTTCCGAGATACGAGATATACGGAAATAGATATAAAATATATCTCATAGCAGCATCATTTCAGCCTAAGACGTCCAGTGATGAACATAGACATACACCTGGATAGACTCTGACCTGCTTCCATATAAATATTTATTAATATATTTATACACGTAATTTACAGTTTAGCTGTTTATGTAGTAATAGGAATAGGAGGAGTTTACCAATCACTCTACTTATTCCAATTACTCGATACTATAAGATTAGATACCTATTTAGACAAAATATGTTACATTACCAACATTGTATATGAATATTTTGGAATATCTACATAGAACTGCAGTCATTGAACAAAAACAAACAGAAAATAATGACTGCATTTACTTAAACACTTTCTTGTAGATATTCTTAAACATTATGGTTTTAATTTTATAGTTCATCTATTAAGTAATAAAATTGTGTTCTTAGAACCACTCTCACCATCGTGAAAACGGGTGTTAAACTAATACTTCCTTCCGTACTATGTTGCGAGTATGTCGAGGATTCTCATTTGGGAGGAGTACTCTTAATGTGACAGGTTGCTTTACTCTGGAAAGTGCTACATACAACATGCCATGCATAAAAACTGATGATCTTAACTGCACTCCAACAAATTCGAAAGTTTGGCCTTGAGATTTGTGTACTGTCATGGCAAATGCAGATCTCACCGGAAATTGGTGTCACTGCATGGTGCATCCAAGTTGACCTTTCGATGAATCAAGAGTTACTCGAGGTATATGTACTTCTTTGCCGGATTGTCCACCAGTAACAATTTTTGCCTTTATTATGTTATTGCAGAGACCTGTCACAATGGGTCTTACGCCGTTACACAGACCTTCTGATATATCCAAATTACGCAACAGCATTATTAAAGAATTTTTTTCAATTTCAATTTGTGTGGTGGCAAGTCTGAAATGTTGACAGTATTAAGGAATTCAATTGTAAATTGAAGTGCTCCTTCGGGTTGGTCTTTCACCGCATCATGACTGTAATATATCTTGTACTCTCCAGGGAGTTTGGCAACTATGTCTTCATTAATTGTGTCAACATCTTTATTGAGTGGTGCTAGTATTGCTCTATCTTTCATTCCCTCATAATTTTCACTGGCAAAGCAGCTCACCAAACACTTCGTCAATTAGATTGTTGTTTGAAATGATATTTTGTGGCAATTCTATTTCTTCCATTGTATTTAATGGTAATTTGCCATTGCCCAACTTTAGTAAATAATCGGCGAATTCACGTTGCTCTATATCAACGCGTATATTTTCTTCTAGTTTGTAATTCCTAAAAAGGGACCATAATGAACATCGCTTAATAGAAAGATCTAACAAGTCAGATTTATTAGATCGTGGCTGTACAGGCAGACATTGGCGAAAATCTCCTCCAAGTACTATAACTTTACCACAGAAAGGGAGATTCTCATTTCCAATTGATCTCAAAAGTTGGTCAATGTTTTCTAAACCATATTTTGGAAGCATCGGAGCTTCGTCCTTAAGAAAAACATCTATTGCTGCTAATTTTCTTGCATTCGACGAGTTAGGCTTGATACTCGAGACTGAGTCTGGTGTTAGAGGTACTTTTAGTCCAAATGTTTTATGAATAGTACGACCATTAGGCAGCAAAATCGAAGAAATAACGGTAAAAGCCATACATTTTACTTTGTAACATTTTCCAGTAAGCATATGGTATAGAGTTTTATAGATGAAGGTCTTTCCAGTACCTCCTGGGCCGTCAATGAAAAAGCACTTTTTTTCTCCATTTGTATTATTTACAGCTTTAAGAATGGCATTAACGATTTCTATTTGTTTTCCTCTCAGTAGTTGGTACATTTTCTCTCCTAAGAATGCTGAATTATATGTGTTCAGAGTATTTTGATTAACTTCAACATCGTAATTCTCAATGTCATCAAAGTCAAACGTTTTTACCCAGTATTGGAAGTTTCTACCTTCCATTGCTTCTGTGTTTAGCTTATGAGCAATAATCTTGCATTTTCAATAGATTGTCCATTTCGCTGTGCTGCGTATATAAAGTCTTCTGCCAAGTTGTTTTTAAAATTTTCCCATAGTCGCTTTGGGTTTTCGGGACATCCGTAAATTAAAATTTGTATAAAAAGGCTTCGCATTGCTATAGGCATTTTAGACAATGCAGATTCTCGTAATCCCTCTATCCATTGTTGATCATCGTAGGCTAACCCACGCGCTAAGCAGGCCTGTTTATATGTCTGATACTGGGTGTTATTCACAGTTCGAAGGTCTTCGAAACTTGTAGCATCTTTTACATGATACAATAACAATCGCAAGTGGAACAGTTCAGGTTGGGCGACGTAATTCACATTGTGAATTCTGCCAATGACTCGCAATTGACTCTTTGCTCCCATTTACTCGTTCTTCCGATCCATCTGAAATATTCAGGCATTTGCCAATAATAGTGATATTCCATATTCTCAAACTGATCATTTAAATGATGAAGTTCTCTCTGTTGTTTAATTTGTTTATTGTGTCTAAAATATGCCTCTAAAGTGGATCCTCTTTGACCTATATCAGTTAAATCTTCCTGAACTTGATCTAAGTTTGCGATTCGATATTGACCTGGTAAATGAATATCCACTGTGACTTTTTTTTTTAATTTCAAAAGCAAACAATCGTGAGCATGCTTCTGGGGGCGTGACACAACATCCCTCAATGTATGCGTTCACCTCATTATAAATCAATGTTCTTTGATCTTCTACAACTTTGATCGATGCGCAGCCATGTCCTTTATAAATATATTTATAAAGATACTTCACAGCCAAAATACTCCCTACATACTCAACGTTAATATGACAGTTACATTTTTTCAATAAATATGCATTGTAGGGGGCCACATGACGATTATATCATATTATACGACGACCATTTACGTCTTTGCGATAAACTGCTTGTTCATGTGAAAACTGGGAACTTTGAGGATCCAATTGTGGGTTATAGCGTCGACGGTAATTTAGCTTTCCATCATCTACTAACGATGTTACTTGTTGGAAGGATTTAGGAAAGTCGAATCAACACTTTTTTTCTTCCGTTTTTTTTAACCATACATGTTGCGTTAGGATTTAATTCTCCACATACATTGTGAATCATCCATTTGAGTACGAGTTCTCTTAACTCTAAGTCATCATTTCCGGGTATTTCTGATGAAATAAAGTCATCGAGCTCTTCTGGTTGATGAATCTTGTCATCAGATGCCATAATGATAAGCAAATGCATATGTGGTAATCCTCTTTTCTGAAATTCTATAGTATATACAAAAGCCGATACCTTTCCAAAGATTTCCTTTTTTATCCAAATATTCTATTATTTGGTCAAATTTCAACTTAGCAACTCGAGCCACGATGTCAGGACAATTTTGTGGAAGCTGCTCCAAGGTTGTTCCGTCATCTAATTTTATTTTCAATGCTTGTTTTACTTCTGGCCAGTTTGGGTCATAGTGATAAAGAAATCAGGTGATCCAAGCCGTTGAACAATAGCCATTGCATCTTCAAAATTTTCTGTGTAATATCTTGTCGAACCAGGAAATGAGGAAGGTAAAATAATCTTTTCACCAACAGTTGCATTTTTTGTTTTGGCTAATTTATTAATGAAACGGGTTATTCCCGTATATTGTTCTGCAAGAATCTTGTTTTGGTTATATTTTATCCATTGAATACGGTCATGCTCTACACGAATGAAAGTCTTGCAATGTATTCTAAACATAACATGGCCAGAAATAATATCAAATAAAATTTTATAGCACAATACAAACCAAGAACCCATTGACATCCACATTAGGAAGAGGAAATGGAGATGGATAGGCCATACTCTAAGAAAGTCAACTGGAGCAATAAAAAGAGAAGTACTTGACTGGAATCATCAAGGAATAAAAAGGAAAAGATGACCTAAGAAAAACTGGGAAAGGACCACAGAAGAAGGGATATCAACAAAGGGAAAGACTTGGAGTGAAGCAAAAACACTTGCAATACAGAGGACAAGATGGAGGAACTTCACAGGAGCCCTATGTTCCCTAGGGAACTAAAGGAAGTCAACTAAAAGCTTTTAAGCACTGGGGAATAAAGCATCAATGTAAACTTGCATGTACAATACCATATTATAAAATATGTTTTTAAAGTGTATGTTTAGGTTATACAGATTATAAAAATAAGTTGCTTTCCAAGAAATGTAAGATACAAAGTAAGAAACATAAAATTATGATTCCAATGCAAAAACGCTTTAGTCAATATTATCTTATTTTGAACGGTGTTTCTATAACTTCTTGTGCTTCTTTCTGATGTAAAAGACCAATTCCAACAGCAGGTGTCGCTAGGGGCCCACGTCCACTATATTTGAGCTGAAACAGATAGATGGTTACTGGATTAAAGATAAATGAGCCTATAAGCTCTATATTCTACAACTCTTCATCTTCCAATGAAACAAATACACTGTTAAATCCCAAAACCATAATCTAAAGAAATCAATCATAAAATTAAATAATTAGCATATATAGAGCCATATTAATTTATTTCAACGGTTTTGAGACTATTTTATTTTCTGATACTCACTTTAATGATCCAAATAACAATAATGAAATTTATCCAAAAATAAATGTGTTGATGTATAAAAGAAGCTTTCTTAGGGGGAAAGGGAGTTAAGATTCAGAGATACAAAATGTAAATTTAAATGAATATGTAGTTTCATGCTTAAGAGGAGGCATCAGTGAAATTTGGACAAAAATGACGAAAAATGTGATTTTTCTTTTTTTGCCTTAAAATTATGTCTGTAACTTGTACTTTCAGAATCTACCATCGTTTACCCCCATCACATTTAAAAGGTGGTTACGCCATGATTTAAATTCCCATGTGCAGGTGGGCATGGCTGCTGAAATACATTCTTTACCCCATTGCAGCAAAATCATGTACAATTTTGAAATTTAAATCAGATGGTCTGATTCAGTTCTGGTGGATGTAAGCATGTGGGATGTGGGATTTTCTGCAAACATTCATGCCGGTGAAACAGACCACTGTTTCCTGTTTTTGCATGTGTGAACTACATGGCTGTATTTTTCTGAATTTTATTCAAGATTACACAGCCTGAAGAAGAGGGATAAAGGCCATAGAGTCTACAATGGCCGAAAGCTCAATGTTTTTAAACCTCACACGGCTGTTCACCCGTGAAGCCTTAATTAATAACACGCGCCGTGAAAGCTATAAATCTTACAAGAGAGAAGTCATCTTTATTGTGGTCTACATTTAGATAAGTAGAGTTTAGAATAAGAATAAGTATAATGTAGAATTAGATACGGCAGGGAATACTAAATAAGTGTCTTCTTGCTGTAAGTGAAAATCTAAGTTCTTTATTTAGCTGTTTGTAAACACACAACCAGCTAATTCTCTTCTTACTATTATAATTTATTGTAAAGTTGTAAAGATTGTACGTTAGGTGGACCAGATTTTCATTAAATTATAATTAATTGGTATAAAATTATTATAAAATGGGTAAGTAAAAGCAAACAAAGAAATCTCTTGCAGCAAGAAAAACATAATGTCTAAATGGCAAACTGGCAAATCTCAGGGGGAAACAAGCATAACTAAATCTACAGTAGATCTTGAAGAAGCAGGTTCAAATAGTAAAAACTTTTAGTGACTTCAGCTATCAGTGAATTTAATATGAACTGTGAGGCTACTCTCTATGTAAAGGAAAGAGTCACAGCTAGTAAAGTATGTCCAGTCAGCAAAAGAATTAGTAATGTTAGGGATAAGGGAAGATTAAAGCAGAGTACACTAAGTACATTAAATACATTCAAATAAGCAAAAAAACAATTAAGAGTAGCACAACTTAAGAAGAAGCTAAACAATTAGCTGAAGGACCTTAATATTGTCCAGGGGAATTCTAAAGCAGTAAAAGTATGTTGTCATACACTTAAAACTTTAGTAATTTTTCTCTGCTTTCTATTTTTTAACATTTTTCAATCTTCAAAATACATCTTCTAATACAGTTCTTAATAGATTTCTTTTAAATTTTGCACAC
The DNA here is from genome assembly GCA_030765045.1 of Tenodera sinensis. Lineage (NCBI taxonomy): Eukaryota > Metazoa > Arthropoda > Insecta > Mantodea > Mantidae > Tenodera > Tenodera sinensis. Next base: position 163,123,348 of record CM060963.1, on the reverse strand, counting down.
ATGGTCTTAGATAGTTGCTTCATAAAACTTGGTATTTTAAATGCTCTAGATGGAGTAGCTTGTTATTGAGTTTTTATTTTGAAAATTATTAATAATTTGAAAAAAATGGACATTGAGGTATTCAATATTTATTTTCTCCAAAACTGTTTGACATAGCCAAATAAAAATACCAGGTTTTGTAGACACAATCTAGCCAGACACAATCTATGGCCAGAGTTTAGTTTATTTAGAGCAAATAATATTTTATAAGAAGCATTTGCTACACTACCCTAAAATTGCAGCAAAAAACAGTATATGTTTTTTTTTGCAAAAGCTATCTTACAATGAAAAGTGAAATTTGGTAAACCTTCTAGTTATGCTTTGGCACACATACATAAAAATTTTCACATCATTGTGACAAAAATTGTGGATTTTGGTCATTTTCACAGATGCCTCCCCCTAAGAAGTTTGGCATATTTCAAGGATACAACACAGATTTTCATGAAACTCACTGCCCCCAGACTAACATTTAAATGGAAAAGTATTAATTCATTCGTATTTTCTCGAAAGCGGCTATTGTGATTATGATTAAAAAGGCCATGCTTGAAATATACAGTGAATGAAATATCTAAAATTTTCTGAAAACGTTCTATAAAGTACTCTACTTTCTGAATTAATTTTGTATAACTTAGAAACCATGAAAGATAAAGGGAAGCTTGCTACAGGATAAATGTATTGCTCATTAAAACATACAATTTGTGCCAAATTATTTTTTTAGCATCAGCCATTTGTCAATATTCCCTGTAGTATGCTTACATTTTCCTAATTTTATAAGCAACCATGTTATAGAACCTATTTGAAAGTTTGTGAGTCCTCCTTGTTGTTTTACTTTGCACAATCTAATTACTAAAACTAGTAATAATTTAAAGCTGTTTCCATGATATTTATATGATAAACTCTAATGCTCATTTTGAAATCATTTCCAAACAAACATTTATCATGAATAACATAACGAGAGAAGAATCAATTCTTATATTGGTAGTACATGGGATGTATGTAAATTTATAGTAAGTAAGGAAAGTTGTGCAAGTGTTGAACATTTTGCAGACAGCAAGTTTAGAATGGACTGCTGCATTAAGTTAAACATAATCATGCTCCAATGAATGCAATTAATCGTTCTTCTGCAGAGTAGCTGTGTGTAGGTCAGGATTTGAAAGGGTAGAATGAGACTGAAAAATTCAATGCCATAGCTGGGATTTGATTTTTAAGTTTCATTCTACCCTTTCCATAATCATGCTTGATTCTACTTTGTTGCTTCCACATATCATAGTTCCTTTTTATCTGCCTTTATGATGCTTGTTAAGAAATAAAGAGGTTGTTAAAAGGTGAGGAGTTCCAAGTTTTCTTTAGTCCTTTATTTTTTTTGAAACCAACGGAGTCTTAGTAGAAAAAGAAGACTGCTGATACAGAAAGTTTATATACCATCCATATTTAAGAAAGGTAACAAGTTAAGAAAAGAGGAGAAATGGTACTGGCAAGGAAAGGAAATTGAGGTGATCAATACACTTGAGTATCTAGAATTATGTTTAAGCAGTAAGGGAGGGTGGAAAGAGCAGAAGAAAATGGCATTGGCTAAAGGTAAAACTGCATTAAAAGCTATTACAGCATGCCTAGATAAATTACCAGTAATGCAAATAAAACAGCTGGAGAGAATTTACACAGCCGTAGTAGAAGCAAAAATGCTGTATGGGGTGAAGATATGGGGTTTAGAGGAAGGGGGTGCAAATATAGATGTGATACATAGAAATTTTTGCAAGCAAGTTTTGGGTTTACCACGAGCTTCGCCAAATGGAGTGGCACAAGCAGAATTGGGAAGACTGGGAACTAGAGGGACAATGGTCGAAAGGGTGTTAAAATATTGGGCGAGAATTAGGAGTTTAGATGAGCAGAATATTCTACGTCAATGTTTGATAGTACAGGAAAGACTAAATCAGAAAGATTCATGGCTAAACAAGATAAAAGGAAATGATGCTAAAAATAGGGTTTGGTGACATGTGGGAAAACAGGGAATTATTGCAAAGTGGATTTTGGAAAGAACTTAGGCTAAGAGCGGAAGATATTGAAAAGCAAGAAATGATAGGAAGTTTCAATTTGAAAAGCTCACTGGAAGTTTATAGAGAGATGAAAGTGAGTTGGAACAGGGAAAAATATATAGACATTTGTGATAAAGCAGCAAGAGAAGGCTTTGCATGGGCCAGAACAGGGGTGATGAAACTGAAAGGGTTGCGAAGAGGGAGGGACCTAGAGAAATGCCCATTATGCCAACAAAGGGATACAAAATGGCATTTACTTTTAGAATGTGAAGAAACTAGGTTGCTTAGGGGGGGGGGGGGATAGGTAAAAAAGATTGGACAAGGCTACCAAATGAAATTCAAGCAATGAAGTTAATGAGTGTAAAAACTAGGGAAAATTTAATTGAAACTGGGAACTTTTTGGGCAAAGTAAAAGCCAAATGGTTAAGGAAGATAAGTAAATATGACGAAAATGAAGATTTATTTTAGATAAGATGTAAATGGGGACCCATTAGCTCGACAACCTCAGTGATTAAGACTAATGGGCCCAAGTGCAATCAGCAACTAAATGTAGTAACAAGTATGTAAATGTATATAATTTGTAAGGGAGATGGAAATAAAGATTACTATTACTATATACCATCGAATTCAAGAAAATATTTAAAGACCACAACATATTCTAGCACCTAAAAGTCCCACTCCATTCAAAATCGACGGCACTCTGAACTAAAGGACACCATACCAGGAGTAGAAAAATCGGGAATACATCAACTCAACTGCAAAGACTGCAACAAAATTTATATTGGAAAAGCAAAAGAATATTGACAACAAGATCTAAAGAACATCTTAGGAATCTAAAGTGTACACAAGTGGAAAAATCAGCAGTAACATAAAACCATGGCTAGAAAACCATGAAATCAATCCTAAACCTACATAGCTAAAAAGCATCTCTAATGCGAAACAACTAACAGTCTGGGAGAATATATTCATTCTGAAAAATAAAGCCATGTCTTCAAATTTGGGTTGCCCCAAAATGACAACCTCAGGAAGAAATTCCTAGAAAAGATACCAGTGAACAACAGCATTACAATCTCCAACAAGACAACACCATGTTCTAGCAGTTGGCATCAGTTGAGAATGGGAGCAAGAGAGCTCTCAAAACATGTCTTATGTTTAAGAAGTAAGTGATGTAGTGTCAATAAATCTGACTCACTTTACTATCTGGATGTTGTTACACTGTATGCAAAATCTTCTGAAAAAGTAGTTTATAACATGTCATATATTTTAGCTCTACTTGTACTGATATTATGGAATTCCAAAAATCAATCCTGCACTAGTCCCATCTTGTATGTCTAATAAACAATGACTGCCAATGAAAAACTTCTGTTTGTATCATCGCACTGAACTGAAGAAAAGAGAGCTTCTTTGATTTCAATTTTTATTTTGGTCATTATTTCTTCATGTATACATTCAATAAGGTCATTCTTAATGCTTTTGGACACACCTGTTAAGATTTTTCCAAATTCCTACCAGTGTTGATGCAAATTGTGATCACAAATAACAATTTGTATGTGATTACCATAGTTCAAAGAGTAGTGACTTTCATCCCGGCTTCATTGGAAACTAAGCTCTTGTTAACAGAGCAATATGGTGACTTCAATTAACCATGTCATTATATCCTTTTTTTTTTACTTTGTTATACTATTACCTTGCAATTTTGTGTTATTCAGATAGCATCTTCAAAATGGGATTGAAATTATTTTCAATTCCCTTTAGATTTATAATATTAAATACAATATATGCCAAATTATAATGTTGTCTGATTAATGAACATTTACAATGTAATTCTATTAAATGGTGGTTTGTATGCTTATGTAGATGCTATATGACCAGTGATATCAAGCTGCTTAAAACAAAATTTTAATGAGTTAAATATATGTTCTTATTAAACTTTGTGATTATATATGGCTTTGGACAAATTTTTACTTAAGAAAGTGCAATTCCAAGTGCCTTCTTTGTATGACAGTAACAGACAAGGTAAGTAGTGCAATTTGGTTTTAATCAAGGCTTCATGACACCTGTGAAGTCTTGATTAATAACAGTCGCCGTGAAAGCTTTAAGTCTTACAATTTGGTTTTAGTTCACTTCCTTTAACTTGTGTGTTTCTTACCAGGAAACATTGAACTTTCTTGCACCTTTCGTCAAGATAGTATGAAACTAGGCTTAGTAAAGTTATCTAAAACAAGTCGGTTGTTAATGTTGCTGTGACATGAAAACTGATTGTCAATTAGTTCAACTGCTATGTCTGTAATGATGGAATATTAAAACACTGATTGATGTTCTGTCACCAATGGATACTTGGACACTACAGCATTGTAGGTAATGAGACAGCAGATATACTCGCAAAGAAAAGCTGTAAAATTACCCAAAAAGAAAAACATAAAATTCCCCTTTTCATCCATATAACAAATTGTAACAAAAAAATTGTTGAAGAATTACAAAACAAAGCAAAGGAGAAAAATGAAACCATATTACCCACAATCCAGAAGTCATCCCTGAAGTCCCTGCAAAGCTGTGGCAAAGTTTAGACTAATTACAGGACATGACCACCTGGGTAAATATCTGAATAGAATAGAAATGCTCGAAAACCTTAGCTGTGCACTGTGCAATAAAGAGGAAATCAGAGAACACCTTATGACTTGTAACAAACTCCACCGTCAATTCCATTTAAGAAAAATATTGGAAAGCATTAGAGCTAATGGTTTCAGTGCCAAAGGCTTGGCATTAGACAACAACAATATTGACTAATGCCATACAATTAGTATCTAAAATGGCATCTCAATGTCTGAATTTAAAAAAGATTTCACTAATTCATTGTTTCTTCTAAACACACAATTGTTAACACAGCAGTCACTTGACAGTAGTCATTTGACTTTGGGAGCATCTGTCAACTTTAGGCAAGACAGGCAAATTTGCTCTCTGCCTGTCCAACGTACAATGCATACACCATCCTAGTATTAAGAACAGTCTTTTTATCTAATGCCTATTACAGGGAGGTAAGCTGATTTCAAATTTGCCTACCTTTCACAGACAAGCAAAACTAAGTGACAATTGCCTTCTCACAGTTCAGTATTCAGCATATTCCCGTTTAAGAGATTGCACTTCCTTTCAGAAGAAAGCAGGCACAGTGGTCTAATTTTTACAAATTTCATTATGAACCCTTTAAAAATTCCTTAAATACCTTAAACAGGTATAGAATATAATATTAAATTGTACACACTAGCAAATTTTACTTTGTTTAGTGAAAAAATCTCATCTGAGCTTGGCACATTCATAAATTTCATATTATGGTTAATAAGGTTAAATACATACATAAGAGGTAGAACTGGAACTTAAAAATTCAATGCCACAACTGGGATTTGAACCACAGACCTTCCGCTTGCCGGGCGGACGCTCTACCACTGAGCTATTGTGACAAACTGCCAGAATGGCATTAAATTCTCAAGTTAGTTCGTATTTTTTCCTGGTAAACCACAAAGGCAGTCTCACATCAGAGACAATTGCCCCAATGGTGACTTACTATTGCAAGTACTTTGTATCCCAGGATTAAATAACCTTCACATGGTAATTATTATTTATTTATGCCAACAAACTTACTGTTGGTGTTTTTAAACACACAAGCCGTGTGTGGGCAAAGTTTAAGAGGTAGAACTGGAACTTAAAAATTCAATGCCACAACTGGGATTTGAACCACAGACCTTCCGCTTGCCGGGCGGACGCTCTACCACTGAGCTATTGTGACAAACTGCCAGAATGGCATTAAATTCTCAAGTTAGTTCGTATTTTTTCCTGGTTCTACCTCTTAAACTTTGCCCACACACGGCTTGTGTGTTTAAAAACACCAACAGTAAGTTTGTTGGCATAAATAAATAATACATACATTCATTTTAAAAACATTTTCTGAAACTATTAGGTAGGCTTAGCCCATCCTACTTAGCCTGAGGAGCTCCCTCTGTTCATACAAAACAACTGTTTTGTAAAAGGGAAACTGAATACACGAGTTTATGTTTTAAATGTCATCCTTACCCTCTTTCCAACTAAATTCTCAAATCGTGGTCTTATAAAGCTCCATGGTCCCATGTTTTGATGTTCTTCTTGACTCCATATAAATACTAGAAGAAAGAAAATTGGTTTGTTTTACATTTACATTAACACTTAATTCCCAAGATGGTAATTATTATTTATTTATGCCAACAAACATACTGTTGATGTTTTTAAACATACAAGCTGTGTGTGGGCAATGTTTGAGAGGTGGAATCGGAACTGAAAAATTCAATGCCACAGACTCTCCATTTACCAGAAGAAAAATACGAACCAATTGGAAGCACCCGTCTGGTAAGCAGAGGTTGTGTGGTTCAAATCCCGGCTGTGGCATTGAATTTTTCAGTTCCAATTCTACCTCTCATTTCCCTACTGACTGAACTGACTATCCTCTTGTTATTGTAATTTTCAGCTTCTTTATGAAATTAGGGTGAAGTCTAACAGTTTTTCTGGGACTAAAAGAACAATATAGTGCTTATATAATTCAATTATGTGTTAATGTTCTCTGTAAACATTATTTGAACATTCTGTTTAAAGCAGCATTAAAAGAAATTATTTACACTGATTACACAGACTTCCATGGCCTTTGTGCATTACTTCTTTCTTGTTTCCGGTATGGGCCGCGCCTTTTTGGCTTTTTTAAGAAATTAAAAATTATGCTGATGTTTCACTGCAAAACTATGGCCGGCTTCTTCAATGGGCGACTGCTAAAAAATCCATCCAATTAGACACTGCCTACTCTGATTGGCCTCGATGTTCTGTCAAACTCGTAATCCTATTGGTTCCTTCCCCTCCAATAGGAAGATGACCTGCTATTAGGGTCTTCCAGCAGTCTGAACCATGACACAGGCAAACCACTCAACCCTATTAGCAGGTCAACTTCATATTGGAGAAGAAGGAACCAATAGGGTTACAAGTGGGACAGGATGAGGCCAATCAGAGTAGGCAGTGACTTCTTGGAGGATTTTTTTGCAGTCGCCCATTGAAGAAGCCGAACATAATTTTGCGGCGAAACGTCAGCATAATTTTTAATTTCTTAAAAAAGCCAACCAGATGCAGCCAATACTAGAAACAAGAGAAAAATAATTGTTTCTAATGTTTCTCTTGCTACTATCTATTCATTCTAAGGTTGATCCGCGCGAAATTGAACCCAGGTGGCCAGTGCACAGTTGTAATGTATCCTTCCGCCATTCGCGTCAGAAATAGTCACAACACAACCACGTGGTGAGTGCATGCGGTACGTAATACAAAGGAAATGATCCCTTATTCCATCAATTTAAAGAGTGACTAAGATGTAACTAGAAACAATAAGATTAAAAGGTACAACAAAATAAACGATCCACATGTCATAATTATAATAATTAACTTTAAAAAATAAAGTGAAAAAGAAAATAACAGGTAACTTATATCTATTCGCTTTCTGGAAGCGGCTCTATCCCCTCCAGATCAGAATCATCGTCTGTGCTGCTGCTTTGCTCTCCAATGTTGATAACTAAGTTGTCAACAACAGTGTCACTTATACTGTCTATCTCCCAGAACAACGCCTCTTCTTTCACTACGTGTTCGACACACTTTTTCCAGGAGGCTGATGTCACGTGATTAAGAACTGCTTGGGTCAGGACCTTGACATCTCTTATCTTAAATGTTGTGTTATGTTGTCTAACGTAGCCTTTCACCTGACTCCACACCATTTCAATCGGATTTAACATGAATGGTATGGAGGCAGCCGTTGCACAATAAGATTAGCCTGTTTTGCAAGGGAGTCCACAACATATTTCACTACTTCTTTGATGGGAACAGTTGGATATTTCTCACACAACTTATAATACACGTTCAACACCATTGTTTTTTCACCACTAGTCAATGGTATTCCCGCCTTATGCTTTACATAAGTCGACGAAGACGCAAGAGCAAATTCACCGCGACCGTCCGCCATGATTCTATACTCCATCCAGCCTTAGATCTGCCCCTTGTATCCCTCCGCGATAACCTGCGACTAATACAAAACAAAACAAACACCACGTGGGCTCATGCCTCGTGTTTATGTTGCAACAGAACGATATTTACTCAAGAGTTTTAGGAATATTGCTGCTACCACGTTACATTCAAGTAGTCTTTACAAGGGTTATCATACATCTTGAAAACTCACAGATAATCGCCCATATTTAGGGTACTACATTTTATGGTGTGAGGCAGTCATAGCCGAAACATTCAATAAATATTATGCTAATTCACACAAAGTAACAAGAAATAATAAAAAGGAACGTAAAGAATTTAAGAAAAATTTGAAACAAGAAAGAGAATGTAATCCTAACACTCAGTGTGATATCTTTTTTCAAAATTTTAATATGCAAGAATTGAACATTGCAATAAACAATCTAAAAAACAAAAAGTATCCTGGACCAGATCACATACATCCAGAGTTCATAAAAAAACCTTGGAAAAACAGCAAAACAACAACTACTAAAACTCTACAATCTATCCTGGAAAACCACTGTACCTGCTGAATGGCGAAAAGCAATAATTGTCCCACTCTTGAAGAAAGACAAAACAGCATCAGAAATAAAAAATTATAGACCAATAGCTCTTACCAGCATAATAGCAAAAGTGATGGAAAGAATGGTGTCAAACAGGTTAAATTGGTTCCTAGAATCACAAAATTTAATATCCCCATGTCAAGCTGGATTCAGAGTTCCACTCTACAAATGAACAAGTCTTACTTCTCAGTCAAGAAATCAAAGACTCCTTCAATAGAAAAGAAGATAATTTATCAATTTTTATTGATTTTCAAAGTGCATATGATTCTATATGCAGAACAAAACTACTAAAGAAAGTAAAAAAAGTAGGGATACAAGGTCCAATGTTTTCATGGCTATGTCATTTCCTAACACAATGCTTTATTGCAACCAGATATGGAAGAAATATATCTAAATATAAACAAGTACACCTTGGCTTACCACAAGGTGCAGTACTCAGCACTACACTTTTTAATATATTTATTAATGATCTACCACAAGAAATACAAGAATCAGGCATGAAGTGTGCACTATTTGCTGATGATTTAGTAATGTGGACTTCAAAACCAAAAAGCAAAAGTACAGAACTAGGAAAAACCATGCAACAATCCTTAACCAACTTCCAGAGGTGGACCAAAGAAAATTTAAGGACTGTTAATACAACAAAATCAAACTACCAAATCTTTTCACTAAGAAAAAAACCACTAAAAATAAAACTAAATTTTGAGGGTCAACAATTACCAGAAACAAAGGAAGCAAAGTATTTAGGAGTTACATTTGATGCCAAACTTACATGGATCAAACAAATAGAAAATGTAATACAAGGAGCAGAGAGGCGCCTTTCACTGTTAAAACGCCTAACAGGAATGAAGTGGGTATGTTCCAGAGCAACGCTTAACACAACATACAATGTATATATAAACCCATTATTTACTTGCTGCAGCGAAGTTCTTGTAACAGCAAACACAAAAAAAAATTCAAATCTTTCAAAACCAAAGTCTGAGATTAATTACAGGTGCTATCAAAACCACACCAATAGCAGCTATGAAAATACTAACCAACCAATGCCACATTGAATATGAAATAGAAAAAGCGGCTCTTATTCAACACAAAAAGTTCATCAGACTCCCATTCAATACATGGCACAAGAGAAATTTTACACATACACTAAAGACTCAGGAGAGCTTTCTTTCCAAAATTCAAGACATCAAGAAGGATGTACACCTTCCTAATTCAAAGGAAAACTTCATATCTAAAGTCAATCCAACACATACATTAGACATCACATATTATTTACACCTGACAGAAGAAGTTAAAAAAAGTGATACTCCAACTAGTGTTCTAAAATTATTGGCATTAGAGACAATCCATACTAGATTTCCAGGCTCCATATTTATACTGATGGATCATTGATTACAAACCAAGATGGAGCAGGTGCTGGAGTCACATGTCACCTCTTTTCCTATTACAAATCTTTAAGTTATGGAACTACTAACTTTGATGGAGAAATTGAAGCAATTCGAATGGCCCTACAAAATCTTTTGTACAGAATTTCACATTTGCAGCAAGCAGTTATTCTCTCAGGTTCCAGGGCAGCAATTATAGCAATTACTTCCAAGTTGTCACCAAAAAACCAAACTATTATAGAATGTTGGAAGATGCTTAGCCATCTAAAAGCACTTCAAAAACACCTAGTCTTCCAATGGATACCGGCTCACTGTGGACTGAGTGGTAATGAGAAATCTGATTTTCTTGCAAAAAAGGGTACCAGCAGTATACAAAAATCTATAGTTAATCTACCATTTTATGCAGCTAAAAGATTAGTCAACTCTGAATTCAAAAAAATTATTGCAAAATATTACTATGAAAAATCAAAGAATAAAAGATGGGAACTACCAAACATTCAAACAGTGATTCCTGAGTATCCTCGAAAAACAGCAGTTGCAACCTTCAGGTTGATTACAGGACATGATTGTCTGGCAAAACATTTAAACAGAATTGGGATATATTCTTCACCACTCTGTCCTCTATGTGATCTGCAAGAGGAAATGGATCGAGACCACCTTCAAATATGCCCGGCCACTTCTAGTGCACCATCCGTCAGTGAAAAATATTGGAGAGCAAGAGGATTAATGACTTCATTGTCAGAAATCCAGCATTAGCTAACAACAACATTTCATGGTGTGCTTTGGTTTCGGCGTATCACGGGTTAGTTTTTGACGGCTTGTGTTTACACCAAGTGCGGATCTAAGGCTGGAGCAATTATAAATAGAAACTGCTGCTGTAAACAACACTCGGATGTCAGGTACTCACACGAGTTGCATGTTGGGACTTGTAGCTCTGTTTATCAGTATACATCAGCGTTAATCAACCTCTCAGGTATTTGTGTAGAATGTTACATCATTTAACGATAAATTTATTCTAAAACTCAGATTACTAGAATGGGACTACTTCCCTGCACGCACTGCTACCGTGTTGTACCACGGTGCACTGATCACGTGGGTTTGTTTTGACGCGGACAAACCTAAGACTGAACTTGGTATAGTATATAAACAAAATTTTCACTGAAGGCCACTAACATTACATTACTAACATTAAAAGTGAATATTTTAAAATAAACATGTAATTAGTAGATATTGTGTATAATTACTAGGGCTTAAGGTATGGAAGAACCAGTATTTGTTGTGATAAATTTCCAAATATATTGTTCACGGATTTAGTTAAAAGGCCGGCACCACCTAAATAACTTTTGAGGCATGACTAATTAACACAAAATTCAGTGTACAGAGATAGTCATGTACAGGGAACTCAAAAATTATTTAAACTTTTGGCCCTTTCACTTTAACAGGAAGTGCCTTATCTTATTTAAATGGGACACCCTATACTCTTTTTACAGATTTGGATAGTACTCTTCAATAGCTTTTCAGTAAGTACACCACAATAGATACTTATTAGTGTTAAATAAAAGAAAAAAAGAACAATATAGGCTTAAGAGAGTAAAATGTTTCTTCTTTTTTCTATGATTTAACTGTCTTTTGTTATAATTCATGAGAGTGCGTTTATTGGATTATCATTTCTTTATAATCATGAAGTATAAATTAATTTATTCTAATGTGTTTTGCTACTTCCAGTTCAACCAGAAAAGATTTCAAGTTTCATATTTTAATGGTACATCCTATATATATATATATATATAGGATGTACCATTAAAATATGAAACTTGAAATATATATATTTTAGAGGTTCAGACAGCACTCCTTAATAGCTCTTTTAGAAGATCCCCAGATTTGCTGTCTTTAGACTTCTTATGTGGGGCCATTTGAGATTGGTGATAGATATATTGAGTAAGACCCAAAAACTTAGAAGATCTAGAGCAGTGTTTTTCAACTTTTTTCATGAAATGATCCCCCTAGTATCAAAAAATATTTTGCGACCCCCCAACTCTTTTTTTCATGTATGTTAAAAATATATAATCCATACAAAAATTTTAGGCTTTTGCATTATTAGAATTCGGAAATAAGTATATAATTAAGTACGTAAAACATATAACTTTAAATCGAATATGTCGCCAATTGATAACTAACAAACAAATACAAACATATTGTTACGGCCAAGACTCCCAGTGCCATCTGTTGCTAACACTCCGAACTAGTACAGGCTCTGCGAAAGGTCCACTGGTTTCGAGACGTTTCGTTATACTTCGAGATGCTTCTCACTAGAATGCGCTAGCCTGTAAATAGGGCGGTCGACCGCAGCCACAGCAGTTGAGTGCAAGACCGTGAAGCAAGTGGAATCGGAAGCAAGACCGCGATAAGTGGAAACGGTTCGGAAGTGAAACTATGGACAGTGTTATACGGACAGTGTGTAAGGTGCCTTGGAGTTGGAGTAACTGTAAAGTGATTTGTGAACATGAGACACATGCGGTTGAGTTATTTGTTATAATTGAAATTGGATAAATTCCATTCGCGCGTCGTCGTTCGACCAGAGCGGACGTGTTTGCTTCTCACTGGTGGAAAGACGGTATCCAAGCTGACTCGCCGAAGCAGGAGATCCCGTGCCGACTTGGTGGAGTGTTGTAGTGTACGTTGGTGGGTTGCACATGTGCTTCAGTCGACGGACTAATACATTGATATTAGTCACTCTCAAACTGGTGAAGTTCTTAAAGGGGCTTGACAAGCAAGCTTTAGAACTCACCCAAGGCAAGCTTTCCCGGAGTGGCATAAAGAGCTACTCTCAGGTGTTCCCTTTTCTTTCTCTATTACTTTATTCTTTCTTTCCTGACAGACATTAGACTGACTACTAACGAGACAGCGGGCTCACAAGATCCTAGCCAAGGGTTGACGGCTTTTTGCCTGAAACCTCGAGCTGAAATGGCTCGCAAAGGCGCCGCCTTAGAGGAGGTGCGGTCCTCTGTGAGCAGCCGGAGGGCAACCGCGATGACTACTACTGACGCCGATGATGGACAACTTCCATCTACTTCATCCTACACCAGACCATTATCCCCTGAAGCAGTGGAGCCTATTACAAAGCGCTCCAAAACTGATATGCAAAAGCGTAAGAGCTCTACTCCGCGACACTTACCAGTGGCAGAACTGAAAAGCCTGGGTTCATATAATCCTCTACCCGACTCTGACTCCGAGTCTGACATGGAGCTGGGGGAGTTTACGGTTGTGGAAAACCGTAAACGGGGTAGAAAGACCCCATCGCCGAACATTCTGACGCAACAAGCCCAGAATGTTGCATCATCCCAGATTGATGTATCAACTCAGAATGTTGCATCATCCCAAGCCAAGAAGGGGCCAAGAATTCCGCCAATCATTGCGGATGTATTCCCTAACCACGTTAGGGTTATGCGAATATTGGCCAAACACCTCAAACAAACTTTTGAGGCAAAAAGAAAACCTAAGAGCGTGCATATTCTCACCCACAGCTTGGCTGATTTAGAAACCGCCAAGTTGGTGTTACGAGAAATGAACATTACGTTCTACTCGTACTCACCACAACGTCCACACATTGAGCGTCGAGTCATCAGAGGTTTAGACTCAGAGTGCACCCCTGATGAAATTAAAGCTGCACTACAAGAAGAACATGGCGTAACTGTCAACTCAGCGGCACAGTTGAAGAGAACCGTTAATACCGAGGGGGGTATTAACAAAGTTCCTATGCCACTATTCTTGGTAGTACTTGACAAAGTACTTAACCAAGATATACAGCCAATTGACACTGTGAGAAAACTAATTTTCACTGTTGTAAGAGTGGAACGGTATTACGCCAGAGAGGGACCAGTGCAGTGTTATCGATGCATGGGGTACAACCATTTCAGCATGATGTGTGAGCGTAAGCTTACATGTTTGCGGTGTGCAGGGAATCACTTGCTCGAGAACTGCCCTAAATCTAGGGAAGAGTGCAAGTGTGCTAACTGCGACGGTACACACGTAAGTTTGTACAAAGGATGCTCTACAAGGAAAAGGATAATAGAGAGCCGCCGCAAGAACCGCCCCGGTGATCAAGTGGTTCGCCCAGGTGTGTCCTTTGCCACTGCCTTAAATAAGGCAGAGCCCACTCTGCGTCGAGTGGAACAAGAGGGTGCTACACCAGAGACTGATTCCCCATCAAATTCTGTGCCACCACCTCCAGGTCCTATAGAAAAGGCAACAGTGCCTAAACCTCCTGCACTAAAATCACGCAGGAAGAGGAGGAACAGGAAACCCAGGCCGAGCAAAACTGCTCCCATTGTAGTTTCCGAACCACAAGCTCCTGAAATAATTACAGATACATCTGTAGAGCCAGAGCCGATTTCCCGGGATAGGGATATACCCCCTACCCCTATTGCACCAGTGCCTAACACAGCGACAACCTCCTCCACATTTGCGACTATTTCGCAAAGAGACCTGGAGGAATTTAGCTCTTTATCCTCATGGTTTGGGGATTTAATAAACAAGGCGTTACCTGCTCTTAGAAATTGTAAGATGCAGTTGAACAACCCCAACTTGACCCTCATGCAGAAGCATTCATCTTGCTTCAGACATTGGAACAGCTCTACCCCAACTCCGCTCAGTAATGGCCGGAAGACATGCCCGGAGACCATTCAGAGCTGCGATTTGGAACGCCAACGGAATTCGGAGTCATTACCCTAAACTCACTGAGTTTGTACAGTATTACGGAATCGGCATTCTGATGGTCTGTGAAACTCATTTGGATGCTGCCACCAACTTCTCCCTCCCTAATTACGTCACCCATCAGTCTGATAGGGTTGGCCGACAAGGGGGAGGTACAGCCATCTTTATTAAAAACATCACTCATAAGCCTTTCCCTCTTCCACAACTTCAGCATGTAGAAGCCTGTGCTATTAGGCTATCTTTAGGTGGTCTGGATACATTGCTGATTGTGGCATATGACCCCCCTGATCACCGCTTCTATGAAGCAGATTACACGGCTTTATTAAACCTCCACCCTGTGGTCTGCATTGCAGGTGACCTAAATGCAAAACATGCTAACTGGCATAGTCGTGCCACCAATGCGAAGGGGCGAGGACTATTCCGCCTTATAAGCGGTAACCCAAGCCTCATAGCGCATGGACCGAGAGGGCCCGAGGGAGACCGGACGTGCTGGATATTATGGTCACTAAAAATTGTACATTCCACATAGACCTCACGACAGTCAATGAACTGGATTCTGACCACGATCCTGTATTAATCGACACCAAAGTCAACATGTCAGCATTGGTAACTCCTGATTGGTCGTACGAGGTAGACTGGGATGCAGCCGTCCTTGAACTGAACCAATCAGTGGATCCCAGACCGCATATAAATTCTATCGAGTAGTTAGAATTAGCGGCGAATGCATTCTCCCGAAAAATATCAAATGTGATACGAGGGCACACTTACCGCATTCCTTGCAATACTCCTAATCCCACAACCATCCCAAATGAACTCCGACTGTTGCTAAGAGCTAAGTCAACAGTTCGGAAGCTTTGGCAGCGTTTCCGCCATCCCAGATTGCAGGCAATTTGTCTGCGATTTAAGACCCTGGCTAGGGGCCTCTTACGTGCACATCGTAAAGAGGCCTGGGAAAACACCATGAGGAACGTAAACCTCTCAGAAAAGAAGCCCTGGCGGATAATTAAATCCCTGAGAAGGGACCAAACGCTATATCAGCATCCTATACATGGCACTCGCGGGAGATTATCTTTCGAACTGCAAGAGAAAGCCACTGACTTCGTGGACTATTTAGAGTCCCAATTTGAGCCCCGAGAGGACATAGAAGACGAGGATTTTTCTGAACTAGTTGAGGCAACGGTGGATTACCTCTATGAGGACCCACCGCCACCACACGAGGCGACTCGCATACCAATTGTCACCCCAAGGCAAGTTTCCTCGCAAATTAGGTGTCTCAAACCCAACAAATCCCCTGTAACGCATGTGTTACAACACCTACCTCGCAAAGTCATTATCCACCTGACGAGGATTTATAATGCTTGCCTGCATCTTCGACATTTCCCTTCTGCTTGGAAGGAAGCGAGAATGATTTGCATATTAAAACCAGGAAAGGATCCCAAGTTTCCATCAAGTTACCGTTCTATTAGTCTACTTCCAATCATTTCCAAAATTTTTGAAAAACTTCTACTGTCCCGCCTAACTCCTCTATTTGAGGAAAGGAGGCTCATTCTGGATCATCAGTTCGGGTTCCGTCAAGGTCATTCCACTACCTTACAGCTCCTGCGTCTTGTTGAGAGGGCTGCCCTGGGTTTCCAGGGAAACTTCAAAACTGTCGCAGTACTTCTGGATGTGGATAAGGCCTTTGCAACAACATGGCACCAGGGCCTACTGTACAAACTCAGAGATGCAAATCTCCCCTCCCCCTACCTGTCCCTCATAGACAGTTTCCTTCGTGGCCGCACTTTCAGGGTGCGAGTGGAGGGCAGGGTATCAACTATCAGACCAATAGCGGCCGGAGTCCCGGAAGGTAGTGTTCTATCGCCACTGCTCTTTGCCGCATACATGTCTGACTTCCCCGATGAACCCAGCACTGTTACGTGCCAATATGCCGATGATGTCCTCATACTGGCCCGTAACAAAAATCTACGATACTGCCTTCCCCCATTACAAAGACACCTTGACGCCATTGACAGAAGGAGTGAAAAGTGGAGGATGGGAATCAGTCCACAGAAAAGCTCTGCTTTTCTGTTAGGTAAAATTCATACCTGTAGACCAGATAGGGACCTGACACTTGGTCACAGGAGAATCCCTTGGGTCAACACAGCCAAGTACCTTGGTGTACAACTTGACCGAGGACTTACCTTTACCAAGCATGTCACCTAAAGCTGCCCAGGGTCACGGATCTCTAGAAAAGCTCTATCCCATCCTTAGGTCCACTATGCCTACACGTCTTAAATTACGCATATATCGTGCGATCATCCCTCCCCTGATCCTGTATGGATGCGAGGCATGGGGATTTGTGGCTCAAACCACCATCCGCAGACTGCAAGTCGTGCAGAACAGGGCCCTTGGGATGATCTACGATCCTGACTGTAGATTTCTTCCCATACTCTCCATACTCTTTCTGGCATTCCCTATATTGTGGATGTTGTGCGAGATAGAGCCCGCTCTATGTATGCGAAACTTACGCCACACCCTAACCAGCTGGTAAATACCCTGGGTCAATATAATCACCATCTTCCCAGGAGGCGCAAAAGCTATCGCTTACCCAAGGATGTCTTGGGCTAATTAGCTTCGCTGCTTCCTCATTTCACCAAACATTCCAATGCATTCGGTTTCTCGCTATTTGACACTGCTTGACTTGCTGGTTAGACAAGCTGACCTTTGCTAAGTGAGCAGAGAGGGGCATGGGTGCCCCAGGATGGGTAGACATTCTAATTGGCACTCATATCCCAAGTCTATAGCAAGAGAGAGTAGCCAATCATCACCATTGGCTGACACTGACATAAATAGCTTGTGAAAATTGACTACACCTTTTGTACCTCACGGGTAAATCCATACTAAATGGATAGGTACCGTGGGCATACATCCCGCCCGGGTAAACCCGAGCGACCTGATTTGGCTCTTTTGGCTCTTGGTTAAATTCCTCCCTCTTCCACAACTTCAGCATTTAGAAGCCTGTGCTATTAGGCTATCTTTAGGTGATCTAGATACATTGCTGATTGTGGCATATGACCCCCCTGATCACCGCTTCTATGAAGCAGATTACACGGCTTTATTAAACCTCCACCCTGTGGTCTGCATTGCAGGTGACCTAAATGCAAAACATGCCAATTGGCATAGTCGTGCCACCAATGCGAATGGGCGAGGACTATTCCGCCTTATAAGCGGTAACCCAAGCTTCATCGCGCATGGACCGAGAGAGCCCACTTTTCATCCTGCCCGAGGGAGACCGGACGTGCTGGATATTATGGTCAATAAAATTTTTACATTCAATGTAGACCTCACGACAGTCAATGAACTGGATTCTGACCACGATCCAGTATTAATAGACTAATGTCAACATGCCAGCATTGGTAACTCCTGATTGTTCGTACGAGGTAGACTGGGATGCAGCCGTCCTTGAACTGAACCAATCAGTGGATCCCAGACCGCGTATCGATTCTATCGAGTCGTTAGAATTAGCGGCGAATGCATTCTCCCGAAAAATATCAAATGTGATACGAGGGCACACTTACCGCATTCCTTGCAATATTCCTAATCCCACAACCATCCCAAATGAACTCCGACTGTTGCTAAGAGCTAAGTCAACAGTTCGGAAGCTTTGGCAGCGTTTCCGCCATCCCAGATTGCAGGCAATTTATCTGCGATTCAAGAACCTAGCTAGGCGCCTCTTACGTGCACATCGTAAAGAGGCCTGGGAAAACACCATGAGGAACGTAAACCTCTCAGAAGAGAAGCCCTGGCGGATAATTAAATCCCTGAGAAGGGACAAAACGCTATATCAGCATCCAATACATGGCACTCGCGGGAGACTATCTTTCGAACTGCAAGAGAAAGCCACTGACTTCGCGGACCATTTAGAGTCCCAATTTGAGCCCCGAGAGGACATAGAAGACGAGGATTTTTCTGAACTAGTTGAGGCAACGGTGGATTACCTCTATGAGGACCCACCGCCACCACACGAGGCGACTCGCATACCAATTGTCACCCCAAGGCAAGTTTCCTCGCAAATTAGGTGTCTCAAACCCAACAAATCCCCTGTAACGCATGTGTTACAACACCTACCTCGCAAAGTCATTATCCACCTGACGAGGATTTATAATGCTTGCCTGCATCTTCGACATTTCCCTTCTGCTTGGAAGGAAGCGAGAATGATTTGCATATTAAAACCAGGAAAGGATCCCAAGTTTCCATCAAGTTACCGTTCTATTAGTCTACTTCCAATCATTTCCAAAATTTTTGAAAAACTTCTACTGTCCCGCCTAACTCCTCTATTTGAGGAAAGGCAGCTCATTCCGGACCATCAGTTTGGGTTCCGTCAAGGTCACTCCACTACCTTACAGCTCCTGCGTCTGGTTGAGAAGACTGCCCTGGGCTTCCAGGAAAACTTCAAAACTGTCGCAGTACTTCTGGATGTGGATAAGGCCTTTGCAACAACATGGCACCAAGGCCTACTGTACAAACTCAGAGATGCAGATCTCCCCTCCCTATACCTGTCCCTCATAGCCAGCTTTCTTCGGGACCGCACTTTCAGGGTGCGAGTGGAGGGCAGGTTATCAACTATCAGACCAATAGCGGCCGGAGTCCCGGAAGGCAGTGTTCTGTCGCCACTGCTCTTTGCTGCATACATGTCTGACTTCCCAGTTGAACCCGGCACTGTTACGTGCCACTATGCCGATGATGTCCTCATACTGGCCCGTAACAAAAATCTACGATACTGCCTTCCCCCATTACAAAGACATCTCGACGCCATTGACAGATGGAGTGAAAAGTGGAGGATGGGAATCAGTCCAAGAGCTTTTCTGTTAGGCAAAATTAATACCTGTAGACCAGATAGAGACCTGACACTTGGCCACAGGAGAATCCCTTGGGTCAACACAGCCAAGTACCTTGGTGTACAACTTGACCGAGGACTTACCTTTACCAAGCATGTCTCAGCTAAAGCTGCCCAGGGTCACGGAGCTCTAGGAAAGCTCTATCCCATCCTTAGATCCACTATGCCTACACGTCTTATATTACGCATATATCATGCGATCATCCTCCCCTGATCCTGTATGGATGCGAGGCGTGGAGATTCGTGGCTCCAACCACCATCCGCAGACTGCAAGTCGTGCAGAACAGGGCCCTTGGGATGATCTACGATACTGACCATAGATTTTCTTCCCATATCCTCCACACTCATTCTGGCATCCCATACATTGTGGATGTTGTGTGTGAAAGAGCCCGCTCAATGTATGCCAAACTTACGCCACACCCTAACCAGCTGGTAAAATACCCTGGGACAATATAATCACCATCTTCCCAGGAGGCGCAAAAGCTATCGCTTACCCAAGGATGCCTTGGGTTAATTAGCTTCGCTGCTTGCACATTTCACCAAACATTTCAATGCATTCGGTTTCTCGCTATATGACACTGCTTGACTTGCTGGTTACACAAGCTGATGTTTGCTAAGTGAGCAGAGAGGGGCATGGGTGCTCCAGGATGGGTAGACATTCTAACTTGCACTCATATCCCAGGTCTGTAGCAAGAGAGTTACCAATCATCACCATTGGCTGACACTGACACAAAAGCTTGAGTATAATGACTACATCTTTCATACCTCACGGGTAAATCCATACTAAATGGATAGGTACCGTGGGCATACATCCCGCTCGGGAGAACCCGAGTGACCTGATTTGGCTCTTGGATAAATTCCCCATCTTCCCAGGAGGCGCAAAAGCTGTCGCTTACCCAAGGATGTCTTGGGTTAATTAGCTTCTCTGTTTCCTCATTACACCAAACATTCCACTGCATTCGGTTTCTCGCTATTTGACACTGCCTGACTTGCTGGTTAACAAGCTGACCTGCTAAGTGTGCAGAGATGGGCACTGGGTGCACCAGGATGGGTAGACATTCTAACCCGAGCGACCTGATTTGGCTCTTGGCTCTTGGATAAATTCCTGAAAAGATCATCTGAAACATCAATGTCTAGCAGGAGTAGTGGAATAAAGAAACAACATTGTTTGACGACAATTATTTGAAATTTGGGTTTACTGCGTTTGAGAATTAACTGCAGTGCATAATTTGCTTGGAAATTTTGACAAGAGAAAGCATGAAGCCATCGAAGTTGGTAGACCACCTAAACACAAAATATCCTAATGAAAAAACAAGCCCGTGGAATTTTTTGAGCGAAAATTAAGAGCTATTGAACATAAAAAAACTGCTGCAGGTCAAATGTCCAACCTAAAGGAGAAAGGATTGCTTGCTAGCTGTTGAGTAGCTTTTCATGTGGCTAAAGCAGGAAAACCTCACAGTATTGCCGAAAATTTGATTTTACCAGTGGCTTTAGATATAGCAGAGATTGTGTTTGGCAAGCAAGAGGTCGAAAAGCTCAAAAGTACCTATACCTCTCTCTGACAATACCATCCAACGCAGATAAGCAATATGGCAACTGACATTCATGATCAAGTCATAGAAAAAGTAAAGAAAAGTTATTTTGTGTCCTTGCAATTTGATGAATCAATGGATATTGTGGGTTGTGTGCAGTTTGTGGCTTTTGTGCGTTTTGAATCCAATGAAGCATTAATGGAAGAAATACTATCTTGCAAGGCACTTCCCATGAATACTACAGGTCAGTGCTTGCATGACATGTTCCTTGAAGCTACGCAAGATATGAATATCGATTGGGCACAAAAATGCATTGCTATTTGCAGTGGCGGAGCAAAAGCCATGACTGGTGCAAAGAGTGGATTTATTGCTAGGCTGAAAGAGCAGATGCCAAACACTTGTTGGATGCATTGCTTTCTCCATTGCCAACCTCTTGCAGCCAAAACCTTACCACAAGAATACAGTCAAGTTCTAAGTATTATTATGAACATTGTAAATTTGATTAAAGAAAAGGCACTGCAGACCCAATTGTTTCAAATCATTTGTGAAGATATGGGGACACTACACCGCAACTTGCTTTACCACACAGAGGTTAGGTGGTTATCAGAAGGCAAAGTACTGACCAGAGTATTGGAACTTCGTGCTGAACAATTAGTGTGTTTACAGAAAGCCAAGTCACATTACTCTGAATTCATTTCTGACCCGGAATTCCTTTTGAAATTGGCTTTTCTTTCTGACTTATGTGAGCATTTAAATAACTTGAATAAAAGTCTTCAAGAGCGGGATGAAAATGTCATTACAGCAAAAGACAAACTCCATGGCTTTAAAAAAAAATAATTAAATTGTGGTCATCATCTATAAATCAAAACAACTTTGATTCATTTTCGTCGACACAGTCTTTCATTGAAGAAGTTGGAAGCAAGATAAACATCAACTCATACATATCTGGTATGAAAATGGTGTTAGATAATTTGAAGAAAGAATTGTGTCATTACTTTTCAGTGCAAGAGATATTGGATAGCACTGGGCAAAGATGGATCTTAAATCCGTTTTTAAATGCAGCTATAAATGAGGCAAATTTAGCAACTAAGCTCAAAGAGAATCTGCTGGAATTATCTGCCGATGGGATGATACACTTGGAATTCAAGTCTGAAAATTTGGATACCTTGTGGTTAAAAAGAAAAACAGAATACCAGTAGCAGTTATTCAAGTGAAGCAGGTGAAGAGGTTTTCACCTGAATATAGCAGTATTCTATTTTTGTTAATGATGGTATTATTACTGCCATTCTAACAGTTTAGTCACAAATTTCAACTGCTAGCAGCCGTAGCAGGGTCAGTGCCCAACCCTTCTTTTGTTTGGAACTTACAGCCAGACAGCCAGCAGGGAAAATTGGTGGGAACGGGTCTTCAGATCAGCTGTAAGGACAAGTGCACCAGTCAGAATTATGGAAAAAACTGCTGCACTAAACAGCTTGGTTGCCATGGCAACATGACATCATGAAACTGTGTACTATGGGGATATAACATGCGCATGCACATGTTTCAGGCAAACAAGAAATATTTTCACTTGGGTAGTGGCACAGAACACGGTAGAGAAGAGGGTTCCTGTTTTTGCGTACTTGGAAGATAGTAGTCATCTACCTTGAGGAAGGGCTGGTGGTACACTTAAAACGTGGTGTTTCAGATAACTGTGAACGGTATAATTCATGAGTTTGCTGGACTCCAGTACTTTTAATATTTAAATTACAGAACATGAGTGTTTTCTTATGAATCCAATTGAGACAGAATATTGATCAATAGAAAATCGTTCATGTAAATATTTTTGTAAGAGTGTATAAATTTCTAATTCTTGTTTGGGTGTATCAGGGACTTATTTTTTTTAATATTCAAGATAGCCAATGTTTTCTCGTCACTTTGAGTTCAACCAATGAAAACTATTGCGCGGATGAATACATAAGAATGGCGGTGTTGCGTCATACTGACGCCAGGGACTGTTTTTCATTAGCGTCTGTGTGCTCAAGATGGAAGGATGTGTTTTTTTTTTGTAGCACGTGAACATGTAACTTTCACCCAAACTTTTATACAGTGTAGACTCTACCAAACTGTGAAAGTTGTTGATTAATTAATATGGTGCTGAAAGTGTAAATTAACGAATAAATATGTTGTGATAAAGGAACGTTGACTTATGCATTCCATTCTGTTACCTCGACCCTGCAGATAAAAATCGCGTCTGATATCAAACTATTACATCTTTCACTAAGAACATTATCTCCGGTATGCTATGTATGGAATTATTATAAAAACGGCACCAATATGGCTTACCCAACGTGGAACGCGAATTTAGAATGGAATGCAAAATTACGAGTACGATAAAACATCAAAAGATGCCATCCCATCGCACAGGAAAAAGACGCCATTAGACCATCGTTTGATATCACCAACAGAACATAGATACGCGGAGAATCAACGTGGGAAAAACACCGGAGATCATCTTGCGAACCCAACTACCCAGGAGACGTAAATAACTGGACGAAGAACCAACGGAAAAGAAAGTAGGATCCAAAATTTTTGTTTTTACATACATTTTATTTCCATTTTTCATGTTATTGAGAAGCGGAAAAGTAGTGGGACTTTTAACCTTAAGTGAATTAAATAAAGAAATTAAAATGTCGCGAAAAGAGATAGAAACAGGAGTGGGGGAAGGGGCAGATAGGCCTAGTTATCAGGTAGAATCAGAAAGTGAGGAACAGCTAACAATAAGCAAAGACCAAAGGTTATTAATGATCATGTTTGAAAGACTAGAACAGAATATGAAGGAAATAGGTCAGAAAATGGAACAAAACAAGGTAGAATTAGGTCAGAAAATGGAACAAAATAATGCAGAATTAAAACAGGACATGGAACAAAATAAGGTAGAATTAAAACAGGACATAGAACAAAGTTTAGGTCAGAAAATGGAGGAAGTGAGACAGAACTTAGAACAGAAAATAGAATTAGGTAGACAGAACTTAGAACAGAAAATAGAATTAGGAAGACAGGAGTGTAAAGAAAATATGAAAGTAATGGAAACTAATTTAAAATTAGTACATAAAAACTTAAATGAAACAAAGGAAGCCTTAGAAGCTAGGATAGAAATTGTAGGAGATAGGATGGGAAAGATAGAATCAGAAATGAGAGAGAACAAGATTGTGTTAGAAGGAGAAATTACTAGATGTAGGGATGAAATAACAGAATGTAATACAAGTGTAGACTGTAAGATTACAAATGCAAAAGCAGAAATTACTGAGGAATTAAGGAAAGAGATTGAGGTAGTAAAGAAAGACATTATTAATGAAACTGTAGAACAAATTGTAATTCCTAAAATTAAGACAATGAATGATGTGATGCATTTACAACAGGATGCTATAAATGATATGAAACAAAGCCACTTAGAAATAAAGAATGATTTAAAATCAATTTGTGAAGAAATGAAAAAAGGGAAAGAAAGTTTGGCTAATGTAAATGATGTTGTGAAGGCATTACAAAGACAAGATGATTTAGATGTAAGTAATGTACAAGATGAGAGTTATTTGAATAATGTACAAAATGTTGACTCACCATACAGAGAAAGAGGTTCACAACCAAACAATGACACGACACACAACACATGTTACACCAACAGCATATTACATGAAATCACACCACCTACATTTGACGAGGAGAAGGGAGACGATCCAAAACTCTTTGTTAAAGAGATGGAAGAATATTTTAAAGTGAAAAGGATACCAAACGAGCTTAGGATGATGATAGTTAAGAAAAGCTTAAAAAACAAGGCATTAGAATGGCTCAGGTTAACACTAGCTGGTCATGAGTTGTATAGCTCATTCAGAAATTTATTCCTATCAAGGTATTGGGGCCCAGCTAAACAAAACCAAACTAGGGTAGACCTAGCGACAGGTAGATACGATCCAACCAAAGGGTTGTCGCTAGTCGATTATTTTATGAAAGTAGCCAACAAAGGAAAGCTATTAGACCCCAACTTGTCGGAAGCAGAACTAATTACCAGCATAACAAGACATTTCCCAGATACAGTGAGAACAGGGTTAATTGTTGCGAGGCCAGTAGATTTTGCAGATATGATAGAATTGCTGACAGCCTTCGAAACACAAAATGGTCGGCCTAATGAGCATAGACATAGGAACGGTCACCCAAACTCACCCATCCTAAACCGGAACACGGCTACGAACAACCAGAGTGAGGGAGAACATAGAAATACTAGGAGTACCCATGAAAGGGGGAGAGGGGCACACCGTTTCCCACAACCACATAATCATGGCGAGAGGATGGAGAACACAAGACAGCGGTACCACGACACGATACCGAGGGGTGAATCGAGATACAGAAAGCATAGATATGATCGTGGAAGACCAGGAGACCGTACCCATCAAGTGAATCATATACGATTCTGTAGGGAATACTTGAACAGCCATAGGCCGTCATACAATAGGGGTTCACGTCAAAGGGGCAGAAACCAAGGGAACACCGACAACGTAAGACAACAGGAACAGAATGAAAATGTGCCGGATAGGACCGATACTGCACAGAATACAGAAACGACGATCACCTCCAACGTCCAGGAAAACTAAGTACAAGTCAACTTTGTGTCCCGGAAGTTGACCTGTGTGGCAGTAGGGGCAATATTGACCAATGTAATGTAGGTACCTTGAGAAGACAGGCGAGTGAAAGAAAGGAAATAACCAATCCACCAATGATTAGGCTGAAGGTATGGGGTATCGAATTGCCAGCGATGATTGATACAGGAGCCAGCACTTCAGTATGTGACGAACAGCTATTCCAGGAACTGATAACTAAAAGAAATGCTGAATTCTTGCCTGTGTGTGGAGTGTATTGCAGCACAGCAATTGGCAAAAAAAAGGAACATGTTAAATACCAGGTAAGGCTGGTAATAGAAATCGGAAGTTGGAAGTTCGATTTTATTGCCCTAGTAATACCTAGACTAACAGCTACCCTAATCATTGGCAGTGATTTGCTTAACCTTTGGAGGTCGGTGATTAACTATGACCTACATGAATTTATTATTAAGGAAGGAGCCTCAGAATGCACTGCGAAGTTCCTGGAGGAAGAAACATGCCAGGAGGAACCAGACCAGACAGGGATCCATCCGGATGAACAATTCTTTGTGGAGAACATCAATGTCCACGAGAATAGGTTGGTAGACCTAAGGGTAAATAAGCAGAAAACAGGTTGGACGAGCGAGGAGGAAACTAACGTTTGCAGCCATTGGATCTGCACAGAAGACGAGTATGTTACCTCGGACAACTACCAACCTGAACCACTACCAACAGATGGAGAAGAATCGATGTCACAGCTAATCGATGAGAAGGTCTGGGGGGCACATGGCATCTCTGAAGAGGAAAGAAACCAACTTAGGAAAATATTGGTTAAAAACAGGAAAGTTTTCAATAAAAAGCCAGGTACGTGTAACAAGTATGTACATACTTTTACAGTAACAGATATCACCCCCTATTCACATAAATCCAGGCCCATCCCCAACTCCATCAGGGAGGAAGCTGACAGAGTGATCCAGAAAATGTTAGCGGAAGGAATAATAGAGCCGTCGGACTCATGTTACGTGAATCCAGTGGTATGGGTCCATAAGAAAGGCGGAAAATTGAGGATGACCATCGACGCAAGGAAGATAAATGCACATACCTTGCCAGATCATTACAGGCCTGAGGGGGTAGACCAACTAATATCGAAATTGAAGGGAGGTCAACATTTTACAAGTCTTGACTTGACAGCATCATTCTGGCAAATTCCTCTTCATCCAGATGTCAGGAAATATACCTGTTTCTTGCACAAAGGAAAGGTATACCATTTTTTAAAATGTGCCTTTGGACTATCGACCAATAGCAGTGCACTACTGAGGGCTCTAGACAAAGTTTTTGGGGATACCATCGAGACTTTTGTAACGCAATATGTCGACGATTTTTTGATATACAGCAAGAATCCCGAGTCGCACTTACATCACATAGATTATGTATTATCCAGGTTCCAGGAAAGCAACATGACCCTAAATTTAGAAAAGTGTGAATTTTTCGTCAAAGAGGCTGAATTTCTAGGCCACATCATTACACCTGATGGTATACAACCTAATCCGGAGAGGGTCAAGGCCATAGAGCATATACCACCCCCACGTAACTTAAAACAGTTGAGAAGGTTTCTGGGCATTTTACAGTACCAGTCAAAATTCGTGGTCAACTATGCTAAGGAATTGGTACCCCTTAGAGCACTGTTGAAAAAAGATACTAAGTGGGAATGGAATGCTGAACACCAGGTGGCCTTTGAGAATATCAAAGAACTTTTCAAGCACAGTATTCTCCTGGAACGACCGGATCCAAATTCACCTTTTCTAGTATACACCGATGCTAGTGCGCACTCATATGGAGCAATATTAGCACAAGAAGATGCAGATGGCAACAAACATGTGATTGCCACAGCTTCTAGATTTTTAAACAAGATAGAAGCCAATGCCTGCATAACCGAATTAGAAATAGGTGCAATCCATTTTGCGTTACAAAAGTTCAGACAATATATATATATCATTATAAAATAATTATATATACAGATCACGTAAGCCTGTCCTTCATTCAAAAATGCAAGCTAACAAACTCCAAAATCTCAAGGTACATACATGAGATAACGTCACATGACATAGAGGTCAAACATATCCCGGGGAAGGAGAACATCTTCAGTGACTTATTGTCAAGGTTAAGGTCGGAGAGTCACATACCCGAGAGGATATACAATCCACACCATGAAATTAAAATTATGCAGATAAATAGCAAAGAAAGCAACGAAATCTTACAAGACTTCAAAAACATAGCGAAGCTACAACAAGAAGACCCTGAATTGAAGAGGCTATTCGACAAGGCTCCAGACATAATACCAAGATTGGATGCCAAGATAGGCAAATTTAGGAACATCCTATTTAAATGGCATGGTCGCGACGTAAGGAAGTGGAAAATGATGGTACCAAATTCCTTACAGGACAGGGTCATTTTGGCATTCCACCACTCGATGCTTCACTCTGGTACTGAGAGAACAATGCTTGCAATCGAGGAAGTATTGTACATCAAACATCTTGGCAAGAAAGTCAGGAAGTTAATTTCCTCATGCGACCTATGTCAGAAGGCCAAGCCAATTAATGTAAGGTACGATGTCATCCCACAATCCATCGTGAGGAACGAGAAAAATGCATTGGTGTGTATTGACGAGCATGGAGAGCTACCAAGGGGGAAAGATGGAAACAGATACATCTTTGTCATGCTTGATGTTTTCACAAAATTCACCAAGATATACCCCATTAAGAACATTAAAAGCAGAACATGCCTAGATAAAATCGTCAAGGACTACATCCCAAAATATGGGAGGATAAAATGTATTCTATCGGACAATGCAACAATGCATAAGAGCAAGTTATTCCAAAACACCTTAGAAACATTAGGAATAAAATTGTACTATTCCTCAGCGTATTATCCCCAGGGAAACCCGACTGAGAGAATCATGAGGGATATAAGTATTTATTTTCGTTTACTCTGCCACAGAGACCACACTTCCTGGACGGAAAAATGCGGATATATAGAGGAGGTGATTAACCATTCGGTGAACCCCACGACCAAGTTCGCCCCAATCGAATTGATGACCAACACGAAACCCAAGAAACTAGCAATTGACATTGACACCATGATGGCTGCCCAAAGAGAATTATCAGAGAAGGAAAAATGTCAATTGGCATTCAGAAGATTACAGCAGAAGGCTGAAAAAGGGAGGAACAAGGTGAAAAGATTCGTCAGGAAATGGTCCCCACAAATTGGAGAAAAGGTGCTCTTAAAAAGCCACAAAGCATCCAAGGCATCTGAGAAGAGATCTGGAAAGATGGAGCTATTGTATACTGGACCACTGGTCATAACAAAACAGCTGGGTGACCACACGTATGAGCTACAGAATACAAATGGCAAGTTGGTAGGAAGATACCATAAAAATAAATTAAAGCCATACAAAGAAAGGACCAAATAGTCTTTGCCAACAAATGTGTAAGGCAGGAGTAGTAGAGATGAAGGAAGATAACAATTTTTAATGGGTTACTTATAGAAAATTATGTTCAGATTAGGAATTACAACAAGGAAGAAAATCAACATAGTCATTGGCTATATCGACCACAAAGAGCATTGTCAACAAAGACAGATGAGGACACTGATTGTCATTAAAGAAATGAATCATAGCGACGCAATATAATATGTTTTTGACATAAGGATGTCAGGAACAAAAATAAAAAGGAATCAATTATGATGACAAAGATATAATATTTCGACACAAAGATGTCGAGGGTAAATTGAGAAGAAAAATAATACAATTACAGAATAATTATAAGTATAGAAGTTTTCTCTTATAGAAATAAGAGACAAAGAAGTGACAATTAGTGAAGTAAGGAAAACCATAATCAGAAAAACAATGCCCATGAATTAAGATGAATATAGCTAATGCTAAGCTCGAAGAAATGTTGAACCAAACAACAATGAATAATAACCCAATTAAGAAAATTAGTACCATTAGTAACATCAGAGTTTAAGAACTGACTCAACAACCTGCCTATACATAAGCTTATAAGACAAAGAAGGCAAAGAACTGAATAAAATATTGCCATAAACATGATCATAATCATTAGCTCAAAATTTGTATCCTGTTTTTCTCTCCTCATAGCAATGAATACAAGTCAAAAACCACATAATAAACCATGATACACTTAAATTATATTTGTGTCAATGTCAAATGTACAATAACTGAGTATGTGTTGTATAAGAACTGAAAATGTGTTGTACAATGACTGAATATATATTGTATAATAATTGGACATGTTGTGTAATATCTAAATGTGTCGTACAATAACTGAATATGTATTGTATAATAATTGGACATGTTGTGTAGTAACCAAAATGTGTTGTACAATCACTGAATATGTATTGTATAATAACTGAATGTGTATTGTATAATAACAACATATGTGATATGATAACTGGGTATATTGTACAATGACTGAATATGTATTGTATAATAATTGGACATGTTGTGTTATAACTAAATGTGTTGTACAATAACTGAATATGTATTGTATAATAATTGGACATGTTGTGTAATAGCTAAATGTGTTGTACAATAATTGGATATGTATTGTATAATAACTGAATGTATTGTGTAGTAATCGAATATGTGAAATTTATAAAGACATGCTGTATCATGTCAAAACAAAAGACAAAGACAAACAGTGAAGAAGACTGTAAAGAAAAAAAAAAAATATTGTACAAAGTGATTGAATCAAAGGAGTAGGGAGAAGTATTGTATTGTGTTTCAAGATTGTAAATAAGGTAACAACTTGAAAAACAAAACAAGGGGCATATGAGACAGAATATTCATCAATAGAAAATCGTTCATGTAAATATTTTTGTAAGAGTGTATAAATTTCTAATTCTTGTTTGGGTGTATCAGGGACTTATCTTTTTTAATATTCAAGATAGCCAATGTTTTCTCGTCACTTTGAGTTCAACCAATGAAAACTATTGCGCGGATGAATACATAAGAATGGGGGTGTTGCATCATACTGACGCCAGGGACTGTTTTTTATTAGCGTCTGTGTGCTCAAGATGGAAGGATGTGTTTTTTTTTTGTAGCACGTGAACATGTAACTTTCACCCAAACTTTTATACAGTGTAGACTCTACCAAACTGTGAAAGTTGTTGATTAATTAATATGGTGCTGAAAGTGTAAATTAACGAATAAATATGTTGTGATAAAGGAACGTTGACTTATGCATTCCATTCTGTTACCTCGACCCTGCAGATAAAAATCGCGTCTGATATCAAACTATTACATCTTTCACTAAGAACATTATCTCCGGTATGCTATGTACGGAATTATTATAAAAACGGCACCACAATGAAGGATATAGTTTGCAATTTGTTAGAAACCCCATGTTCTAGGTGGAAAGATGAAGGCAAGAAGGAGGTTTTAAATTTTGGGCAGCCCACTGACATCATTGATGTAGCCCTTAAAAGAGAGGATAAGAAAATAGGGAAGACTTATAACATTAAATTCAAAAGCTCTTGGATCAATAACTATTCTTGGTTATGCAGTAGCCGTAGTTTGCAATCGCTATTCTGTTGGCCTTTTTTACTTTTTAGCAACAAAAGTAACGTGTGGGAGAAATAGAGATTCACAGATTTCATTAATATAGCCTGTTCCCTTCACAAGCACAATGATTTGGCGAAACATTTAAAATGTAAATTAAAACAACGCTTTTGGAAAAAAAAAAAAAAAACCAGAAAAACAATAGCTGACGCTCTTCAAGAAAATAGCAGACTTTTTCCTGTATGTTTCAATAAAAACTTGACTTTAAATAGGCTTTTCCTGCAGTTGATTATTAAAGCAACATTGTATTTAGGTAAACAAGAGCTTGCATTCAGAGGCCATGATAAGAGTGCGCTTTCACTAAGTCGGGGAAACTTCAAGGAGCATGTGTACTGAAAGTCCATTAGAAATCCAAAACCACTATAATAAAATTAAAAGTATATTAAGCAGTGATTCTAAATCTATACAAAATGAAGTGATTGGATGTATTTCGGAATACTTACAGACCTGAAATTAATGTCTCAGATTTTTTTTTCTGTTGAAGTTGACGACACTACAGATATTTGTCAACAGTCTCAGTGCTCTATCATTGTAAGATACGTGAATACAGAAAGCACATTGGTTGAACGATTTTTCAGATTTCATGATGTGAGTGTTGACAGGTCCACAGAAACATGTTCCTTTGCTGCATGGTGCTCTTAAATAATTTAATTATGAACGTAAATTAGTTGTGCAATATTACGATGGAGCAAGTGTTATGTCAGGACATTTGAATGGACTTCAAAAAAGAATCAAGAACAATGCTCCTCATACAGTTATTTTACATTGTTTGACTCACCGTTTAAATTTGATTTTAAAACAAAGCTGTATATATTTGCATCCACCATGTTTATTTCTCTCGCTTACTACGCAAACTGTCATTTGTATTGGACCAAAATGAATCATTCTGTGACAGGCACTGTTTCTTTTGTGTACAGCTCCATTGGATACAAAAGGTTTAATTAAAAAATGTTGGACCATGGTACACCAACTACGCATTGTACTTTCAGCGTGCTGAACTTCATCACCTATTTTGTAAGGCACAAGCCACCACTGCAGAATACCCAGAATTAACAACTGAGGCTTTGAAGTGTTTGATTCCATTTTCTACCTTGTACTTGTGCGAGTTGGCATCATCATCAATGGCCCAAATAAAAAGTAAACTAAGAAATCGCTTAAATTTGGAAAATGATTTAATACTTAATGTTGCAAAAATGGATCCACAATGGAGGAAATTGATTGAACAATCTCAAGCGCAACCTTCACATTAGAATGAACAAGTACTCAGAGATTGTATTTTTTGTTAATATGTTTGTATATATAACATAACGGGTATCATTTTGTTAACTTTTTCTTAATATATATACCTTTTTAAAATTTGTTGATTTTTTACTGAGTTCTCTCGCCCTCTCGTGACCCTCCTACAGAGGCTTCACGACCCCCCAGGGGTCATGACCCACAGGTTGAAAAACACTGATCTAGAGTATCAAACAATGGAAGTGATGTGAGACATTCCTAAATCCTGGTTAAGTAATTTGTTAAATGGTTTCTATGATCGACAGTCATATTGCCATGCAGCTGAGGGCTACCACTGAATACAAAAATTAAAAGTAGACTACATTTGCTTTTTTACATTCTCTACTACGTATATGAAAGTAGGGGAAGTATTGTATTTGACCCAAAATTTTGATGTCTAAATTTCACTGGAAATATAAGTTTTGAGGCCTCCTGAATCCAAAAAATGGAAAGATCATTATTCAGTTTTTTATCTGTTTGGCCATGCAAAGAGAACAGAATTTCAAAGCTTTAAAAGATTTGACTATTGCTCAAAGCCTACTGTATTCCCATATTCCCTTTGCATCTATAAGAAAATTAGCAGTAAGATAATTTCTGCAAAATTTTATCTAGACTAACTTGAAGAAGATAAACGAATAAGAGTTTGTAAGAATGGTTAGTACAAGAGTACAAGAGGTGATGTGAGTGGAACACGTCAAATTTTTCTTTTTTTTTTCTTGTTTTGTTTTCCTTTGTTTTTTCTATTGTGGTACTTGTTGAAGTACTATCCAATTCTGTAAAATTAGGATATTCTATTTAAAGTACGAAAGTTGCAGTTACTTTTGGTTAAACTGGAAATAGGAAAAATCATTAAAATAAACAAATTTATATACCAAGAATATAAACCAATAAATGTTCAAATCAAATAAATGTTATTTTATGGATTAAAACAAAGGACAGTCAAATCATAGAAAGAAAGAAACATTTCACTCTGTTAAGCCTACACCATTTTTAACAGTAGTGAATTTTACATAAGCACACCACCTGAATCTGCACAAAAATATATGTTGTTCTTTCATTAAAGAAATTGAAGCTATTAACAGTGAAGCAACAAGATTCTAAAGTAAGAACAAATTAGAAACTAAAAACTTCACTTATCTTAGTAATGTTGCAAGTTCTTGGTGCAAAGCTGACAAAAGTTTCGAGTTGACTCCAACTCATTCTCAAAGCTTGTATAGTAAAGTTTTTAGTTTCTAATTTGTTCTTACTTTAGAATATGTTGTTCTGTTTAAAATAAGAAAGTTGCAGTCACTTCCAGTTAAATCAGGAGTAGAAAAAAGTTTATTCATATAATTTTTGAGTTCCCTGTACATGACCATCTTGGTACATCACGTTTTGTGTTAATCAGCCACAGGCTTCAAAAATTATCCAGGTAGTGCAAAACTTTTAACTAACTCTGTATAAATATTTGTAAATTGCAGATGACACTAGTATATTTGTTATCTGCCCTTATCTAAGTTTCTTGGATGATAATGTGAAACAGACAGCGAATCGACTAATCAAGTGTTTTGAAAATTTGTTTTAACATACATTTGGCATTCCTGTACTTGGCTACTTCTTGTTGAATCTGTAGAGTTGGAAATGGAGACAAAAGCTCCAGCCTGGTAATTGCTACATCATTTGCTTCCAAAGCTTTCCGCTGCTTCTCCAAGGCATAATAATGTTTTCCACTTGTAAATATAACTCTTCTTATTATGTCATAATCTTTAACAGTATCACCTAGAACAACAATGTAAATTTGGTAACAAAACTTTCTTGGAAGTTTGAAAACAGTGTTGTAATAAACAATTTAAACCAAAAAGGTGAGTCAATTAATCACACTTAACAACACTTATAATTTACCAGAACATATTTCAAAGGCTTGACTTTCCTTCATTATCAACCGGACATCGACTGGTTTCTCCCTGGTATTAAAAAGCATAATAGTTTGAGATTCATATTATTTGTGTTTTCTCTTTTTAATTGTATATATCATCTGGACTGAGTTTTACTTTCTGATTTGCTCCTCTGATTTGGTAATACTGTAGAAATAAACATATAAACATTTTGGGCTTAGTGTGGGTCCTAACTACAGATGGCCAACAAATATGGGCTGCGCTCAGCTGTTTACATCTTACTCAGGGTTATCATAACTGTGATATCTTTTACTGCAGTAGCACAAGATTAGAATTGCATTAAGCTCATACTAAATAAATTACATTAATAATTCAGAAAATGGATGAAGAAAATTTATGGAATAAATTTTGTGAGTAAAAGCTTAAATTAATCTGAGTCATCAGTAGAGGCATGGCACCCAGCTCAGAATTTGTGGTGGTTGTTTCACTGCAAGAGTCCAGGTTTATAACCAGTTGAAAGATTTGAATCACTGTTCACTAAAGAAAGCATCTTACTTTTTGCAGGAAGCTCACTGTTTAAAAAGTAACTATGCAGTTTAGGGTGAATGGCACTTTTAACAAACACATCCGCTTTCCCTAAAACACTACATGGCCTTTACCATTTCTTTTTGGAGGGTTTTACAATTTTTATTTGTTTCATTTTCATTCTCTAATTTAAAACGGTGTTCACAGATATATCAGTTGCTTCTGACATCAATTTGGTTATGCCTTTCACAGCCAGAGTGTCATAACATTGAAATAAGAATGGAAATGAATTGTCCTTCCACACTAGCCGTGTGTAGGACAAAGTTGTAATGGGGTAGAGTGGACTGAAAAATTTAATGCCATAACCAAGATTTGAACCAGGGATCTTCCAGCCTTTGTCCAGCTACTCTAACCACTGAGCTATATGGCCAACATGCCAACACAACATTAAAATCTCCAACGCACTCATATTTTCCTGGTGAACCACACAAGGAGATCTCAAATACATATGAGACAACATACCTTAATAGTGACTTATTATGCTGTAAGTACTTAAAGTCCCAGGCTTCATAGTTTAACCAACTATAAGGACAATCAATGGAAATTAATTGTTCTTCCACAATAGCTGTGTGTAGGACAAAGTTGTAAAGGAGTAGAATGAGACTGAAAAATTCAATGCCTTAGCCAGGATTTGAACCACAAATTTTCTGGTCTCTGTACAGCTGCTCTAACCACTCAGCTGCCATGCCAACATGCTTGCATGGCATGAAAATGTAAGTGAGTTGGAGAACTTAGTGTTGCGTCAGCATATTGGCCATGGTAGCTCAGTGGTTAGAGCAACAGATGGAAATTGGAAGATATCTGGTTCAAATCCTGGCTATGGCATTGAATTTTTCAGTCTTATTCTACAACATTCTTGCAACAGTGAAAAAAGAAATTAAACAAATTTAATACAATTGTCTTTTCACCACTTTTAGAGGCCTGTTGCTTTTGCATTTCTGTACATTACTCAAAACTGAACACTCCACCATAATGACTGTATGTGCACACACACATTACAGAGACGATGCCAATGCAGTTGAGAATGTAGTTTCACTGCAGTAAACAACAAAATCAGGGAAGCACCACATGACAATATATGGAACTAAAATATTTAAACTAGCATTTAAATGCTTTGGAAGTTGAATTACAGTGCTTAGTCACCTCATTTATTATTTGAATGCATTGTGTCAAATAAGATAATATTTGCAATGTAGTAACAACTTTTTCATTTGCCCAAAGAGTTGGGCTGCAGCATAATTTTGATACGTGGACCCACTCTACAGCCAGATCAGGTATGGGTAGCGCTCTTTTTCCTCCCTTTTTGCGCTCCTATCAAAGCCATGCTCAGCAAATCTTATCACATATAGTACCTAACTTTGGGCTCTACAACAGTGGCATTCAACCTTTTTTCTCCGTTAACCCCAAAGGCAATTTTCCATTTCAGCCTGTACCCATAGACCTAGCCCTAGAGTTATTCTTAATTTTTAAAAAAGGTGAACGCGACAATGCTTCTAACTATAGACCATTTTCTCTCCTACCAGTTTTTTCAAAAGTTCTTGAAAAGGTAATGTTCTACAGGTTGTATAAATACCTCGAGTATAACAAGATACTAGTGAAAGATCAGTTCGGATTCAGAAAGGGCATCTCAACAAATAATGCAACTTTCAAACTTACACATGAAGTGTTAACTGCCCTAAACAATAAAATGCATGTAGGCGGTATTTTCAGTGACCTAGCAAAGGCATTTGATTGTGTAAATCATAACATTCTGTTAGCAAAACTGGAATTCTATGGAATTAAAAATGAAAATTTAAGTTGGTTCATATCACACCTAAAGGAAAGAAAACAGAGCGTTAAAGTAAACAGTGGTACTGATAATGGAAAACAAATTTCAAATTGGAAATCAGTAGCACATGGAGTACCCCAAGGTTCAGTATTAGGGCCTCTATTATTTCTGATCTATATAAATGACCCTTGACTTTATATAAAGAATATAGCAAGTTCTGTACTGTTCGCTGATGATACTAGTGTGCTGGTCACTAGCAAAAACCTAAATGAATGTATAATTAAATCGAATTATGTTTTGAACTGTATGTCCAACTGGTTTAAAGTCAACAAATTATCTGTTAACCTAGATAAAACAAAAGTTATTAAATTCATAACTCACCAAACATCACACACTCCAATTGAAATAGGAATTAACAATATGTTATTAGAACAAATAGATAACATCAAATTTCTGGGTCTTCAAGTTGACAAATATTTAGATTGGAAAGCTCACATTAAGTATATCTTACCCAAACTCAGTTCTGCCTGTTATGCTATCCGAGTGCTGGCAAATGTTAGCTCCATAGATACACTCAAATTAGTTTACTATGCATATTTTAACTCTATAATGGAATATGGTATTTTATTTTGGAGCAATTCAGTAGACAGTAAACAAATATTCCTCATATAGGGTTATAAGAATTATTTCCAACACCCATAGGAGACACTCATGCAAAGACCTTTTCAGAAGATTAAACATATTAACCTTACCCAGTATGTATATATTCTCGATTCTAAAATTCTTTATATGCAATCGATCCTTATTCGCAACAAACAAAGAAATTCATGGAATAAACACTACACAGAAGAGTAATATCCATCATCCCAGTGCAAAACTTTCTTGCTTCCAGAAAGGTGTATATTATGAAACCATAAAAATATTTAATGCCCTTCCTAATAACCTTAAAGGAAAAGTTGACAATTTCAATGCTTTTAAAACAGCTGCTAAAGAGTACCTATGCTCAAAATCATTTTATTCTGTACAAGATTATCTGAATGACCAATTATCCTATTAATTCCTATGTAGCTATATGTGAATATGTGAATTACAAACTATGCTGTAAACATCTATGTAACTTTGTTGCTTATTTAGCCTTATAAATAGTTTCTAGCTCATTTTATTCTGTATAGGATTATTTAAATGGCAAATTATCCTGTTAGTGCTTATGTAGTTTTGTGAGTAGTTTCTAACTCATTTTATTGTGTACAAGATTATTTAAATGGCAAATTATTTCTGTTAATGCTTATGTAGCTTTACAAGTAGTTTCTAACTCATTTTATTCTGTATAAGATTGTTTAAATGACAAATTATTCCCGTTAATGCTCATGTAGCTTTGTAAGTAGTACCTAACTCATTTTATTCTGTATAAGATTATTTAAATGACAAATTATTCAAGTTAATGCTTATGTAACTTTGTAAGTAATTTTTAACTCATTTTATTCTGTATAAGGTAATCTAAATCACAAATCATCCTGTAAAAATATGTAAATATTTTGTTGTTTAACGACACTGTCAATTGCCAGGATCACATCAGCGTCGCCGGTGTGCCGGAATTTTGTCCCGCAGGAGTTCTTTTACATGCCAGTAAATCTACTGACATGGAGCTGTCTTTTTAAGCACACTTAAAAACCATCGGTCTGGGCCGGATTTGAACCCGCGACCTTGGGATCAGTAGGCCAGCGTCTAACCAACTGAGCCACCCAGACCAACAGCTTATGTAACTCTGTAAGTGATCTCTAGATGAATTATTATTATATTACAACTAAACAGTGGAATTTTTTTGTTCCTGTATATAATGAGTTTTTTATGTGCTCATTCTGTATATTTATTGACAATGTTTTGTACATCATAATTGACATGTTTAATGTTCACCAGCCTCCATGACTACTTGTAAACTTGCTGAATGCAATCTAATCTAAATTATACATAATCACATCTAAAATAGATTATAATATTTATAACTTATTTAATACTGCACAAAGAAGGTCTAGATTAAATTTTACACACCACCTAGGAACTCATCACGTACCCCAGGTTGAATATCACTGCTCTATATCACACAACATTATCAGTGTCAGTATGCTTTATACACAGTTTGAAATTTCTAATTATTTTGTGGCTTCATCAGCACGATAAATTAGTATAATCTGCAACAAATCTTTCCAATGAAAATAGTGCTTCCTATATATACAAAGTGTCCTAAAACACTGACAATGTGCAGGATGTATACTGTGCAGGATGGCAAACTGATCAGTTTTCAAGAAGGAGCCCCTGTCTGGAAATGCACAGTTTGAGTGCTAGAGAGCATCAGAGTTTGAAAACAACTGGCTGTGACAACTTGTTAGGATTCGTTTTGGTATCTTAATATGGAAGGTATGTAACCCTTCAGCAATCTGTGGACTGGGATGAACAGCCTGAGCATAATAACATTGCTGCGATGCACTACATTCCTCCGTAGAGTCCTTGGTGCACATCCTGCTGTGTTACTTGTGTAGTTTCCAATACAGTAACGTTTTAAGAGTAGTGCGACATGTACCAGTACACAACTGTAGAAATGTATAATTTTTACAGTTTAATGTAAATGTACAGAATCACCTCAATGTTGTACATAAAAATCGATGGATTGGTAGAGATGAACCAGTTCCATGGCCAGCACGGTTGTCACATCTGGCACCTCTCGACTATTTTCTGTAGAGTTGTATGAAGAGTATGGTGTATAGCACTTCTGTAACATCAGCAGAGCACCTTATTTTTCAAGTTCATGGAGCAATGTGAGGCGATATTTTTAGAGGAAGCCTCCTAAAATAGTTAAAATTTGTGTTCATAGTGGTGGCAGAAAAAGCCCCCTAGAGTTGTGAATCATTGTCCTAGTGGGCAATGATAGAGATTTTCAATTGTTTTAGCTTGTTCTTGCTCATGTATTGTTGGGATTGGCGTCATGCAAAAATCGCATAGTTCGCGAATAATTGTAAAAGTGATCGACATAGTGTTTATTGGAAGAACATTGCGTCTTAAAGGTCAACAGGAGTGAAAATGCAGAGAACTGATATACAATTAGTAAGGCTGCATCGACAAATAGAAGAAGATTACGAATAAACGTTCCAAGCAAAATTACGCAGTCCGTGTTCGGGTTGTGTGAACCCCACAAGGCTTGTGAAAAAGGACGCCAATCCTGAAAAGTGGTATTGTTGTTTGTAACTTGAAGGAACATTAAATAAGTATATTTAATAGATAAAAGGAAATTTAATCTTCTTCGTAAGACGCAGGCCCGTACCACACCCTGAGGTTCATCGAGAACTTCGATGAAAAGCACCAAGAGTCCCATAGCTACAAAATGGTAATTACGCGGGGCAAATGGACCAATATGTAAAGAGTCGTCGTGAATGTTGTGGAACCTCCAGCCCCAGTACCGACACGAAATTATCGTTCCAAATGGAAAACAAACTGCACATTTTGGGACATGTGCATGAGACTCGGCACCACTGATATAGGCAATGATGTAAGAGGTACACAGTTTGAAGTCCATTTATAATGTAGATAGCTTGATGTGCAACTCATGTTGGGTTTATTGATGCATGTGAATGCATGCCCTTCTCACACTTCAATGCACTACAATGTCTAAACCATGCATTTCTGGACCGGTGTTTCTTCTTGAAAATTGATCAGTTTACCATCCTGCACAACATACTAAGCATTGTCTGTGTTTTTTGGGACACCCCATACATACAAAACAAGTATTATAACATGAATTATAACCAACTTATGCAATATCATGTAGTATTGTTTAAAGCAGGTTATATGCAAATTAAATGTTATATAACTACAAAAGTGTATGTCAAAACAATGAAATTATTATGCTTATCATAAGCAATATATTTATTGGTTGATTTGAAGGCATGAATCAAGGCATTGTATTCAAAATATATTAATTATGTTTTAGAAGTAAACGAGTCTACCTATAGACACTTATAGCTTCACTTACACTTGTTTTTATCCAGATGCATTTTGAAGACCAGCATCTTAATTGTCAATGGTTTCTCATTGGTGGTTACTTGTCGAGAAACTGTTGAGAATGAAGAGGCTGCTCTTCAAAATGCGTCCAAACAAAAATAAGTGTAAGTGAAACTATAAGTGTCTATAAATTGATTCATTTACTTCTAAAACATTTGAAAAGTTTCACTCTCTATATCACTTTGTATATATTAAGTCGAATACGTACTAATTATTATTATTGTTACAGTAGAATCCTGATAACTTGACCTAATGTGGACTGAGAGATTGTCGAATTATCAAAATGTCGAGTTTTACAGAATAAGGGGTTTGTTATTCACAACTCACTACATATTATTGCATATTAGACAAATGCAAGTTCTAGCACAATATAGGAAACAGAAAAGTATAATATACGCCTTAAAATGTATTATGCATTAATGGGTTTCCCTTTGTTTAGTCACTTTAATACATCCAATTTAATTTCCATTGCCATGTTAACTTGTCTTTTCTTCTTGTTTGACCTTTTCACTGGCACAAACTCGACTCAACACAACACTAGCAGTAAGACTGAAATCTGAGAAATGGTATTGTAACCATAAGTATGTAACTGAAGGTTTAATTTATCACATACATACTGAGTAAAGCAATAAACCTTGTAAACAAGTGTTTGTTCTATGTATCCACATTACTAGCTGCAAGCTTTTGATTCTGTGACAATAGTCTGTCAGCTGCTTATGTTCTGATTAGAAATTGAAGGCCAACACACAGTCAGTGCTTTTGTTATTGAGAGGGAGAATGGATAGGTTGTATACATACTCCAATTAAAATTTACCTATACTGTTTATACCACATGGTAGATTACAAAAATGATTAGTCAACTTTAATGGTAAAAAGTTTTTAAAAATTAAAATAAAAAGGTCATCAAGTTATACAAAATGTTGAGTTATTGAGAGTTGAGTAACTGGGATTCTATTGTATTAACACTAGAATCCCGGTAGCGGTCATTTTGACCGTTCTTGATATTTAAATAAGTATAGTTCCGCCGGTTTTTAAAAACGAAGCTTGGCCTTTCATGACTTTTCCTGATGTACCCTCTAGTTTTATATAGCATAATAATTTTTGGCATGTCATTATTTACGTGGGCGTTTTTTCATGTTTGACCATGAACCCCGGAGACGGTCATTTTTGACCGTTACAATTATTTTGTTAGGCTTTCGCTCACACTGTCGTTGGATTTCTCATGTCACTAATCTGCTTTGTCCGTCTTCATACCAACTGTTCATTATAGTAGTGTACGTTGTGAATCTATGCCTGCAAGATGTCTTGTGGTTTGAAACCAGATGAAATCCTGGCTATATTTCATGATATACCAGACGATGTATCAGGTGGTAGTGGTAAAGATGATTATCAACCTCCAGCTGAATCAGAACAATCGGAAGATGAGTCGTTCAGTGAAGATTATTTGAATGGTAAGTTTTATTCTGCTTTCTTTAGATATTGCATAACATGAAACTGTATTCCTAATAGGTGCATTTATGTAGTTATTAATTTCCTTGTTTGTACACAATATATACATATTTGCTTTGCTTATTTATTTTCAGAAAATCAAATTCAGGGTAACATTTCCTGTAATTCTCGTGCTGTGAGGGAGGTAAGAAGGTATGGGCATAGCTCGATACAACCATCATTTGAAGATGACTTGCAGCACTGTGCATTCCATGCAATTTGAGTGCATCACAAGCGGCAAGTGAAAATAGAATGCCTACTAGTAATACTAAAGCTTCAGGTAATGCAACCACTTCAACACAACCAATAATAAGAAAGAGGCAGAAAAAGGCAATATGAAGAGGAAAAACTTCCTGCACTTAGTAGAGATAAGGGTACTGAGTGGCAGATCATAGATCCAGGTCACAATCCTGGTAGAACAGAATAACATAATGTTGTGAAAGAAAAAGGCCCTGCTGCTTATGCTAAGAGACATGTAAGGGACAGCAACCATGCATCTGCTTGGAAGTTGTTCAATGAAGTTGTTCGATTCTTCGACATACCATAAAATGTACAGAGATTGAATCAAGAGAGAAGAAACATGAGAAATGGATTGTTTCCTTGGATGAGCTGGACGGTTTCAAGAGCGTAATTTACTTGTGGAATACACTTGGGTACAGAAACCTTGAACTAGCTGAACTATGGTCCAAAAAGTGGGGCCACCTATATTTTCTGATACCACGGCAGGGGACAGATTCGTGGAACTGATGAGACTTTTACGATTTGATGTCAGGTCATCCCGTTCTGAAAGGCTAAAGACGGATGGGTTTGCACTAGTTTCAACTATTTGGAACAAATTTATTGAAAACTGTAAGACTTGCTACATACTAGGTACATTCCTTACAGTAGATGAACAACTTTATCCTACACAATGTCACTGTCCATTTATTCAATACATGGCCAATAAGCCTGATAAATTTGGTATAAACTACTGGATGCCT
Source organism: Tenodera sinensis (assembly GCA_030765045.1). Classification (NCBI taxonomy): domain Eukaryota; kingdom Metazoa; phylum Arthropoda; class Insecta; order Mantodea; family Mantidae; genus Tenodera; species Tenodera sinensis. The sequence goes on along the minus strand of CM060963.1, from coordinate 163,079,885 downwards.
GGAGATGTGAACTGAAAGCATGTCTGCAACGATATCCCATGCCTGGGGAAGGATAATCAGCGGCCTCAGAACGAATCTGTTCCAGAATATGTTGTGATGTTTCTAAAAAAGGGACAAAACGTCACCACCGACAACTACTTTACTTCACTATCACTAGCTAAAACACTGAAGGAGCCGGGCACTAGTATAGTGGGAACTGTGAATAGATCGAGACGAGAAGTTCCTGATCACCTTAGAAATTCCAGAGCTCCTCTTTATGATACCATTCTCATGAAGAAAAACGATGGTATTTTGCCAATCAGCTACCAAGGAAAGTCACAGAAAAATGTAATTATAATGAGTACACTTCACAACTCATGTGCAATATCTGCAGTCTCCAAGAAACTTCCTGAAACAGTTCAGTTTTACAATAGTAAATATGGAATGGATGTGATTGATGAGATGGCACGATTGTATTCCGTTCATTCTGGTATCTGCAGATGGCTGATGCATGTTTTTTTACAACATATTGGACCATAAACGCTTGGATAGTGTTTCGAGAAATAATTGGCAAGGAACTTTCACGCCGCAGATTCATCCTTCAACTCGCTGATGAGGTAAGAGAAGCCTATTTGGGAACCAGACAACATTGTATACAGACTAATCCAACCGAAGAACATCCAACCCCTAATCGCCGACGAAAGTGTCAAATAGGTCATAACTGCACCCAGAATAAAGCAAGCAATTCCTATCATATTTGCAAGAAACCAGTATGTGGAAAATGCACAGCAGAAGGTAGAAAAGTTCTTACGTGTGTAAAATGCAATGCTTAAGTTAATGTTCATAACAATGGAAGGAATTTCCTGTGTAAGTGTTAACATAGTTGTCATACTGTAATAGGTTTACTAAAATAAAGATATTTGTTGCAATATTACTGTTCTATTATACACAAAGTTGTATCACGTTCATAATCGTAAATATTCTTAGTTGCACTATTACATTATATTCCGCCTTTCTGAGAATTTGAACTATTTTTTTATTTGAATAAACATACTGTTGAAAAATAGAGATAAGTAAAGGATATACGTTTATCGTAAGGGCTTTTTTTATATACTACCAAATTAAATAGGTTTCTTTCTCCTAACTCTCCATTACCACAAGATTATTAGAGAAAACATTTAGCACAGAAAATTCGAATGTATGTCCTAGAAAGGCAATTTGCCAATAATTTATACATACGCAGTGATTGGGCCTAGTTACCTAATAAAAACAATATCAAACTGGTAAGAAATAAGTTGTAAAATGTACATGGAAAAGGCAAAGAAAAAGCGAGCGGTCAAAAATGACTGCTACCGTAGCTAATGGTAGCTGGCGAGCGCCGGGGTTCCAGTGTTAATAATATTGAATGCAGGATGAGATAGACACATCCTTTGTGAGTAAACAGGTTAGTGACTTTCCCACTCCAGGAATTCCAGCAATGCAAGAATGAAGATCCCATGGCATGCACATAGCCAGTCCCTGCAATGGAGCTTGGAAAAGAGCATTTTCACTCAATGATTTTCTATGATCTTAGAAGTGGATTAAACCAATATCAAAATCTTGAATGTTTGTCACAGGCTTTTGGGGATATTGAAAATGAGCAAAATATATTCTTCTTAGTTCTTTGTCAGTGACAATGTCCTTATAGAACATATCATATTTAGCAAACAGATGTAAGTATGAATACCAAAGCTTTAATGTGTGTATTCAATTTTAGTATGTAATATGTATTCCTAAGAATTTTGTTTCTTCCCTGTAACTCAGGAGTGGTATATATGTTGAGCCAAATATAGCACTAATATGCCCAGCAAATTAAGGGAGAGACAGAAATTTTGTCATACCAGGCTATCTACGAGGTTGTTCAATAAAGAATGATCATAATTTTTTTACGGTCATAATTTTTTGCGCTAAAATTCAATCTTATTATATTCTGTTAGCTTAATGTAAAACAAACACACCATAGCAGTTTCATTGTTGGTACTCCTGGTTCCCGCCTGTGAGAAGCAGGCAAGTTCAGACATGTTTAGTATCCCCTACCTCTGCAATGGAGGTAACATGCGAGGAACAGTATGTGCCTTTGAAATTCTGCTTCCATCTCAACAAATCTTCAGCTGAGGTCTATACAATGTTACAGGAGGCCTAAAGAGAATCTGTTCTTCCCTACAGCACAGGTCGGAGGTGGTTTAAAATATTTAAAGAGGGGAGACAATCAATTTCAAAGGAAGGTGGAGCCGGTGCTCCAGTTACTGCTCTTATGGAAGAAAGCATCAACACTGCTGCTGCCATTGTGAGAGAGATCAACAAATTACCTTAAGATTTGAAGGTAGAACTGGAACTTAAAAATTCAATGCCACAACTGGAATTTGAACCACACACGGCTTGTGTGTTTAAAAACACCAACAGTAAGTTTGTTGGCATAAATAAATAAAAATTACCTTAAGATCACTTTCTGAAATACTGAACATTTCATTGGGTGCCACCCACATGTTGGTGACAGAAACATTACACATGAGATGTGTTTGTGCACGATGGGTTCCAAGACTGTTGATTCCCGAACAAAAGGACATTCGCATTCAGGTCTGCATGCAGTTAAAGTTGATGTTAGAGGAAGATCTGGAGTTTCTTTCAAATGTAATCACTGCTGATGAAACTTGGCTACATCATTTTGATCCTGAGAGCAAACAGCAAAGCTCAGTGTGGAAATCTCCTTCATCACCAACCCCCAAAAAAGCAAAAGTGGTTGCTTCTGATGGGAAAGTTATGGTCATCTCATTCTTTGATATTCATGGAATGGTTTATCACCATGTTGTATCTGCACACACATCAGTAACTGCACAATACTACAGGGATGTCCTGAAAACATTGCAGGTCCATATCAGGCGCAAAAGACCACATTTCCATGAAGCAGGCTGGATGCTGCACCACGATAATGCACAGCCACATATTGCCAATATTGTTGCTGAATATCTTGCAAAAATCAAAGTGAAGTGCATCCCTCACCCTCCCTATAGTCCGGATTTAGCCCCATGTAACTTTTTTCTATTCCCTGACTTGAAGAAATGCCTTCGTGGGAGGCATTATCCATCATCAGAAGCAGTGGTGAAGGCTGCATAGGCGATTTTGAAGGATCTCTCAAAAAATTGTTTCCAGCATGTCTTTGAAGACTAGCAGAAACGCTGGGATAAGTACATCGCATTCATGGAAGACCATTTTGAGAAGGACCATCAAAATTATGAGGATGAGTAAAGGTACGTTGTCAAAAAATATTGTGACCATTCTTTATTGAACAGCCCTCGTAATTCTAAACCAATCTTATTTTGTAATTATAATTTCAGAATTACATTTGTCTTTAAATTTTCAATCTCAATTTATAATTGTGGTTTTATGCAATGACTTCTAAGAGTTTAGATTTGATAAAAGAAATTTATTTTTAAAGCACTTCTTTGCTAGACTATAAAGCTTCACTGAATATTTAAACATTATTGTTTACAATTACGGAGAAATATTTGTTTCATAATATTCTTTTAAAACATCTTAAGATTTCCTATCTGTGACTTGCTTGTGATCTTTGTGATAATGTTCATAATGTTTGACTTGTAAATACCAATTAAAATTTTTGAATGCCAAAGCAAAATTTTATAATCCCATTTATATCCCCCTTTAACTCTAATGGTCATATTGGTGGCCTTTACTTTGGAACATATTGCAATAGTGTTAACTGGTGTACAAATGGACTGTGAGTCTTTGGACTTTTTTTATACATTAGAATACATACATTCACACTCTAATTCCTATGCTCACCTCTGGGGAGGTCAGGGAATAACTCTGGATAGAGAAAACATTCTAACAGGAATCAAACCCAGAACTGCTTGCTCTGCAGGCAGATGCTCTACTGACTGAGCTATCAGGCCAGCGAATATAGTTCTTTCCACTCCTCTTGGAATGGAAAGCTTCCTTTGCGTTTTCTTTGTTTTGAAAGAGCTGTCTTGTATCAATGAGGGGTGCAACACTGGTTGTTTACATTTGAATGTGTGTTGATTGAAGAGGAGAGAGCTGATGGAGGGCTACTATTGCTTTGCCCCTGATGGTGGTATTACTCATACCATCAGCCGATACAGATTTTCCAACCCTGCTGTAACTAATACCAGTTTCATTCATCACAATTTTTGAACTCAGTAAGGTTGTATTGTGTCTATTAAGGAAATATATTACCATGGTTTTTAGTAGCTTATTTGTTTGAAACCATTTATACAGTATTAATTTATTTGCTTTCTATTCAATTATTTCTTCACTTTCCCATTAGCAGAATGTTGGAACATTTCTGAATTTATAATTTTCTAACCTTAAGAGCATTTCATGATTTAAGACACATATGCTTCAGATATGCAGGTGTAACAAGATTCCTAAACTGTGTACCAACTTTTTATTAATTGATTCTTGTAGTTGAGCAAGCAAGCTGAGAATTGCTGTGTCTGTTATTTCACTTTCTACAAAACCATATTGACATTTTATTAATATATTATATTTTTTAACAAATGATCTCAGACAAGCATACATTAACTTTTCCAAGATCTTTGAAAATACTGAAAAGAGGTTTGTAACGGTACATATTAGTATGTATATTTTACATTAGGTTAGAACATAATTTGTATATAGATAAATATTTTAGGATAATAATTGTTTAAATATTGTTAGTGATAAGCAGTTATACTTGGAAACTTGTAAAATGTAAATAGCGACCATGCGGTCTTCAAACGCCTCATTCAGGTATTGAAAGGAAACAAACAGGATGCAGGGCATTTGTCACCCCTCACTGCTCAGGTATTTCTAAGGGAGGCATACTGACCGTAGCAAGGGGAGGTACCGTTATGAACAAAGTGGAGGACCACAAAAGGGTCGGTACAGTGAACTCCGGGGCAGAAAGACTCAACTACTTGAATGAGACGGGTGTAGCTGTGAGGGAGCTGGTATAAGAGAAAGTGAATAAAGTCAATGTCCGAATGCTAAGAAACACTTATTAATCCACCTGCATAACTACCCCTGAAGAAGAGTCAACAGCCGAGGGCAACGGAGACGACATCTTGGCAGCACATATTCCTCTCTTCACAACACACAAAACTACCCGTCTCAGGTTATGGGCCTGTAATTTTTTTTGCATATTATTCCCCTCCTTGTTGTATAATAGTTTTACTTTAGCACACTTTAATTTATCAGAGAACACATTTGACGATAGTGATTTAATAAATGTAACACAGGATTCTTTGTGTTCTATGCATCTTTTACATTTCTTAAAGCGTTACATTTCTTAATGAGCGTACTGAAAAAGGAGCGGAAGGTCCAGGGAAATTGCCTACAAATCTTTTGTGCGGCCGATTATGGAATATGGAGCAGTATGTTGGGACCCATATAGACTTAGTCAAATTGATTCGCTAGAAAGAATACAGAGAAGGGCTATAAAATTTATAAAATGAGGTAAATCTTTTGGGCCTAAAAAAGGGGAGGAGACTGAATGGGAGCCTCTAAAAGTCCGGCGTAAGAGGCAGAGGTTATGCGCATTATTTCAAGCATATCGTGGTTCAAATGCATGGGTGGGTATTAGTGAAAGATTGGACAACCCTACATATTACGGAAGAAAGGATCATTTGTATAAAATTAAAGGTAGGAGGCACAGAACTGACGTAGGAAAGTTCTCCTTTGTCAATAGAACCATTGAGAAATGGAATGAATTACCTGTAGCAGTCTTTCAGGGCTATTCTTTATCTGTGAAGAAATTTTCGAAAAATATCGTAAATCAAGTAAATGCTGTGTAATTTACTATAAAGTTTACGCACGTGTATTTTTGACATTTATTGAACTGATGGTGAATACTAATGCTAAATTTAAATTGGTTATACTGACAGGATAATTAATTAATGAGTTTAATTAGTATTTAGTGCATTTCATCTATATTTTTATTATTGTTCTTTATTGTATTATGATTGTATTACTATTGTTTGTGCACTTTGTTTGAAACCTTAATTTGTACATTTAACTCTGCCACCGGGTAATACCCATTCGCAGAAAATACACAAACACATGGACGCACACATGGACGCACGCATGCACACACACGCACACGCGCACGCGCACGCACACGCACACGCACACACATACACACATACACACATACATACATACATACATAATTATAATGGCATTTCATACCTTTCTGCTGTCATTTTATTCTTCAAGCCTAACATTAACTTGATCTAGCCTATCTTTGTGGTGTGGTGGTACTGTATCTGCCTCACATTCAAGAGGTCCCAAGTTTAAATCTTGGTTAGGGCATGTTATTTGGATAAGGCTTTTTACCAAAGTTTTCCCTTATCCTGAGAAGACCGATGTCTGGTAACTTAAAGCTCTATGAACCTCTGGCTCATTTGAATATCATTTCACTAATTTCATTCATTGTGCAAAAGGACATTAATATATAAAAAAACTGCTTGATCTTCTATTAAATTTTTGACAAGGCAATAAAGGAGTTATTGCTATGGTTTATTTTTTCTGGCTTATTCAGTGTCCTCTCCCCATTGAAGTGCTTTTTAACAATCTTAACCATCATTTCTGAAAAAATATTTATTAAAAGTCTCAGATACTTGCATCATGCTAAATTCCCTACACTGTTAATATGCATAATTGTGAGGAAAAGTAATATGCAGATTGCAATGTAACAAATTTAACTTTTTACAACCAAGTTTGATTAAATGATATATTCAAAATTACTAATCTGGTAAATGTACTGCATAAGCTCTCTTTCTTACTCAAAACATGACTTACCCACCTAGAACAGGATGAAATGTTGTTTGTGGACCCATCTCTTCCAAATTTGAAGTTGCCTCAGGCATTCTTAATAAAGTTTTGGGTGTCACAAGAATTAAAGGCTTTCTAAAATTTCTTAGCATCTGAAATATAAAGTTATAGAGCATAAATCTAAAAATAATGTTTAATATAAAATGCAACAGGATCTTTGACTTATAGAAGAAGGCATAACGCTGAGAATCAAATTAAGATGAAATACTAAACAAAATTAGTATAACTTGCCCGCAACTGTGTACTGCTTACCTAAGTAGATATATCCAATTTTAACTTACAGAATACTTAATATTACAAAATATTTATCCTGAACTTGCAATAGAGAATCTCACTGGCTAAGTAGCAAGAGTCACTTTGTTATTGTGACACTCAGCTTTTGGTTTCATGTCCCATTGGTAGGGCCTTCTAGAATGTCATAACATCAAGGTAAATTCTAACATACAAACAGTGAAATTATAAATCACTGCTTTATTCAGAATTACAGACGTTGAAATGCCTTATTTTTAGCTATCAGAGTTTATTAAATATGATGCATTTATATGCTATTGCTTCATGTTCTCATTTTGAACTGACTAGCTTGTTAATGTACGCCTCTGCTTTTTGCTTATTCATATTGCTAAATTATGTCACATTGAATAGAATGATCGATACTCTGTTGACCAATTTACTTTATAGGAATATTTTAAATAATTTAGAAAATTGCTTGAGTCAAACTACCTGATGTAACACTGTTTTGAACCAAACAATTTCTGATAAAAAGTTTTGCAATTTCAAGAGGTGGAAAACTATAAATAGCCATTGGAGACATAGGGAATGTGTTCGCAATGAAAATCATAAATTTCAACATCTGATGTGATGCAGGTAAGCCTAATGCAAGTCTGTACAGTAGTTAGTGGTTCATACCTGTGACTTGCCGATCCTTTATGCATAAATCTGGCCAAGATGGCTGAGATGGCCCTCACATGGTCTCTTGCCACCGTGAGGCAGTCCGACTGGTCTAAGAACACACGGTACATCCACTTCCAACCCTAGTCCTACTGCCGAAGCTCACTCAGTATGCACAAAAATTTGACCCCCTCATGCTCTAGAAATGAAGACTCTCTCACACATACCATATTATATCACTATGAAGATATCCTCATCAGTTAATTACCACAGCACTACAAGGAAGATTATTGCTGCATCACTTATCAAGAAGCACTGATAAGCAATATAGCTACCCTTTTCCTGGTACTTCTAAGATCAGAAAGACTAGGGTACTATTTAATTTTGTAGATTCTGGTTTTCTATTAGCATACTTCTATTATTTCTTGTTCTCTTCCATCAAAATGCCATTTTTGTGACACATTATAAGCTGTTGCTACTTCCTTAAAATCACTGTTAGCTGATTTTCACTTTTTACTGGGTGAGCTGCATGAAGTTCTCAGATCTTTATGTTGTCTTTCCTCTGCCAAAATACTTTTAACTGTTTGCCAAGATATACCTGCAGCTTTTTCCACTTTCCCCACAATTAAGCTTTAAGAATTGACATTTACTCAGCTTGATTGTTAGAGCACCTCGGATCTAATCTATATTTTAGCTCTCTAAGGATTGTGTCTCCTCTATGTATTACAGCACCAGATCCGACTTATTTTCTGTTTTGCTGCCATTGGTATAAATAGTTATCTTGTATTGTGCGTCCTCCTCTGGTTCTTTAGTATATACTTTTTTAGTTGGATGGTGCCATGTTGTTAAATCTATTGCTGCAACATAGTTCCTTCCTCCGTGTGTTGACATCACTTTATTCATCAGCATGCCCCATTACAATGCATAATGTTACATATCGTACTTTATACAAATGTGCGTGCATGCGTGTGATGCTCAGCAACTCACAATAAAGATATTCTCCTTTTAACTTTCCAGTATTTGGTGACAATGTCAGGATATATCTTCAAATCTTGGCATGATTCTAGATGTTCCTGGTACACAGGAGGCAGCTTGGTGAGGTTCAAAGAGATAGTAATTCAGACAATCATATCCAGTTATGAGATGAAAGAGCAGACTGTAATCATTTTGTTACAGACACCAGTTTTTTAAATTATGGTGGCTACATCATCTATACATAACCCTCAATATGAATGGCGGGTCACACTCATTTTTAGTTAATGGGACCAACGAACTTACCTACAGGATATTTAGCCACTAGTTGCCTTCACAGTTACCAATTGCAAGACATTAGAAGGCTGTGACAAGTCAGCATTATAGACAGATGAAAGGAGAAGATTAGAAAAATAAAGACTCTCTAGCCCTCCAGTACCCTAATAGCATTGGGGTCGGAACAGAACAAGAGATCAGATAGAAAAGATTACATTGAGAAGCAAAACACCAGTTAGTGGAAGTAATGTTTTGCTCAGCTTGGGTCCTTATGGTCACAATCTACCCCAAGATGGGGTTCCTGAGGAAGATTAGTAACATTTGAGAATGTTTGGTTTCGTAGAAAAGAACTGAAAACAATAGAAACAGCTCCTGTGGTTTGCTGTATGCTGTATAGTTTTTTGACTTTTTGCTGATGTGGCAGAACTGTTTGCACTGCACTGCTTCTTCTGGTTTGACAGTTGTTGCAGGCTGCATAAGATGTAGTATACTGTGCCATTGATGCAGTTAAAGTACATGTGAGAAACTCCCTAGGAAGAACACCAAGGTATGCCACTGGTAATATTCTACATCGGGGTTAATTTTGAACATATATACATAAGAAGTAGAAAATCTTTGTCTCTCCTATGAAATTGCTTGCACCTCCTAAAGATATGCCTAGCCACAGTCCTGCTGTCATATTTCTGAGAAAGCATTTCTTTCAGTACACGGAAAGCTTACATTGGGTGCTAAAACATTTTAAATTACTTGGCTAAAATATATAACATACTTCTAAAGTTAGAACAAATTAGAAACTAAAAATCTTACATTAAACTAAAAACTTCACTTATCTTAGTAATGCTTCAATTTTTCCTTATATAACATACTTACCTGTCTTCGAAGTAAATGAAAATATTGAGCTGGAGTGGTAGGGTTTGCAATGTGAATATTGACACTATCACCATCTGGCTGTGTTTCGCAGGAGTCTGATAGCTGTAAAAATCGCTCCATACGACAGGAGCTGTGTTCAGGACCAGCTCCATCATATCCATGTGGCAGCATTATTACTAGTCCATTGAACATCATCCATTTAGCTTTAAACAAGTTATGGTTATGTTAGATGTTATGTTAGAGAATCAAGTGAATAACACATTTCCAAAACTTATTGTCTTCATGGTTTAAGAAGTTAGGACCACCAGGAAAAAGTATTTAATAATTTGCAGAAATGTAATAAAATGGCAGTTTTTATCTTGATTTTTTTATTGGTTTACCTTTTTGGAAATCTGTAAAATATATTGTTATTGCAGAGAAATTTTGTTCTAAGAACAAACATTAGCTTACAATGTAGGTGGTTAAAATCTATAAAACTTATGTTCGTCGACATTTAAAACTACTTTTGCTTCACATTTTTTATGTATAGAATTACAATCGTTTCAAAGAGGCTCCTCTCCATCTTCAGTGATCAACTGACTGATTTCCTTGTCAGGTCACGGTCATTGCCTCAGTGAGCTAAAAGTGCTTTTAAATGTCAACAAATATAAGTTTTATATAAGCAATTTTTATATTCCAAATACAACATAACAAAAAATCTGATGTTATAACCATATGACTTTCACTACCCATTAAATTCATTTATTTTCATATCTACTCAACAAATTGCTCATCCAAAAGGTTGTTTTTCTTTATTCCAAGTAAATCTTGATAAGTGTTGGCAGAAACAGTTTTAATATACTGTGACATGGCTTCTCCATGTCATTAAGACTCTTTGATTTTCAAGGAGGTTGCCATAGAGACAGTTTGAGTTGTTGAAGATTAAGAGACAGAAACTAGTATGGTGTGAGAGTTTGGAAAGATTAAGAGACAGAAACGAGTAGTATGGCTGTACTTGAAGCTTGAGAAAATAAAAAGAGTTGTTAAATTTGTTACATTTAAATTGGTTACATTTGGTGTCAGGAAGTGGGATATTCGGAAACCAGGATGATGGCAATGATGAAAGAATTATTTGCCAAAATGGAAACGAGAAACGACAACCTCGCTGCCGAGCTGAAAGAGATGAAGACGGAGCTATCGGCGAAAATTGACGGGCAACTGGCTGGCGTGACGGAAGGCGTGGAAGAACTCGGCGAAAAGGTGGAAGACCTCTGCCAGCACGTGGACGTCGTGGAGGACGACGGGGAACGTCTTGGCGCCCTGGTAGTAAGAGTTGACGAGAGCGTCAAAGTACTGGATGCCAGGGGCAGACGGAATAGCGCGGAGCCGGGGAGGGAGCACCTAGTGGCCGAGGCGACAGTTGCGCCCGTTTCGGATGATATGAGGGAAAACGTGGAACAACTCGGCGAACGGATTGGCGTGACGGAAGACGTGGAACAACTCGGCGAACGGATTGGCGTGACGGAAGACGTAGAACAACTCGGCGAACGGATTGGCGTGACGGAAGACGTGGAACAACTCGGCGAAAAGGTGGAAGACCTCTGCCAGCACGTGGACGTCGTGGAGGACGACGGGGAACGTCTTGGCGCCCTGGTAGTAAGAGTTGACGAGAGCGTCAAAGTACTGGATGCCAGGGGCAGACGGAATAGCGCGGAGCCGGGGAGGGAGCACCTAGTGGCCGAGGCGACAGTTGCGCCCGTTTCGGACAATCAGCAGGGAAGCGCACAAGCAAACGAGCAACACGCGAGAACCGACTTGGCGTGTGACATGGGGGGACCGTCGGGGCCATCCAATCACCTGACGCATAGTGCCGTGAACGGAAGAATGGTGGACATCATCGTGGACGGCAGGATACAGGAGAGGCCGTGCCGAGCACGAGTGAACACGAGTGCAGCGGTGGACGCGACTCGCGCGGATGTGGTGGGGTTTGTTGCCGGACCCATCGGAAGCAAGGTGGCTGCGAAGGTGCGCCAGAGAGGTCGGCGGACATGGTACCCAGTGAGCCGTTTCAAAGTGCGCAGGATGGCCCGTCAACACACCAGGAAGAAGGGCAACTGGACGAGGGACCGTCAAGACCGGCGGTACTGTTGCAGAATTTCGAAGCAGGATGGCATACATCGTCCTACCTGGACCAAGGGACACTATCCAACAGCGATACCTAGGATCGTGCCCCCTGGAGAGCGAGGTCCTACTGGCCCTCAAGGTTTACAAGGATTCCCTGGCCCTCAGGGTCTGGTAGGCTTGCCTGGAATGAAGGGTGAACGTGGATTCCCAGGAATGAAAGGTGAACAGGGCAATCCAGGACCTCCAGGACAAGCTGGTGCACCAGGACCTGAAGGACCTAAGGGTGACTCAGGCTCTCAAGGACAACATGGAGCTCCAGGACAACCTGGTCCACAGGGCCCTCCAGGAGACAGAGGACTTCCAGGATTACCCGGCCCAACAGGACCTGCTGGCCTCAGAGGTCAGAGAGGTGCACAAGGTGAGACAGGTCCACCAGGGAAGCCAGGCAGTGAAGGACCTCCAGGACCACAAGGTATTGCAGGACCTCTAGGACCACCGGGACCAATTGGAGAACAGGGACCAGAGGGAGCACCAGGTAAAGCAGGAACACCTGGTATTGCAGGAAGACCGGGAGATAAGGGACCTGTAGGACCTTCAGGACCTCCGGGAACTCCAGGGGCACCAGGTCTTCCAGGGCCACCTGGTCCAAATGGACCTCCAGGACCAGCAGGAGAACGGGGTCTTCGAGGAGAAACTGGACCACAGGGTGTAGAAGGGCCACAGGGAGCTAGAGGAAAGCCAGGACCTCCAGGGCCAGAGGGAGGTAAGGGTGATAGAGGAGAAGAAGGTCCAAAGGGTGCAAAAGGACACCGTGGTCTCATTGGTCTACAAGGGTTACCTGGACCTCAGGGACCTCCAGGAGACAAAGGCATGACTGGACCTCCAGGATTGTCGGGAAAAGATGGTGAACCTGGAACTAAAGGTATGCCTGGAAGAGATGGAAACCCAGGACCTCAAGGTATACCAGGACCACCAGGCCCTCGTGGACCACCAGGAGAAGAGGTTCGATGGGTTAATCCACCGGGGCGCAAGGGAGATGCCGCAGTGATAGTGCTGGTCGGGACGACCAGCTCTGAGGAGGGAGCAGTGTGACATGGCTTCTCCATGTCATTAAGACTCTTTGATTTTCAAGGAGGTTGCCATAGAGACAGTTTGAGTTGTTGAAGATTAAGAGACAGAAACTAGTATGGTGTGAGAGTTTGGAAAGATTAAGAGACAGAAACGAGTAGTATGGCTGTACTTGAAGCTTGAGAAAATAAAAAGAGTTGTTAAATTTGTTACATTTAAATTTGTTACAATACATTTTGTGGTGGGTATACAAGAGCATATATCAGACTGACAGCTTTTTGATAGGTATGCTTTTTTTTTTCTTGCGTTTTTTTTTAATTGTTCCATTTATATCCCACCTTTAACTGCAAAGGTCATATCGGCAAGCTCTCCTGTGGAATATTTGCCTATAAGCAATGGTAGTACTCCTTTAACAGTACTAACAGTGGGATTTTGTACTTTAGGGATTCTTAAACATTAAATTCACAAACACTACAACAACTGACATTCTAGGAAGGACAAGGAATATTCTTGGCTGGGGAAAAATTCCTACCCCTCTGCCAGGAATCAAACCCAGGACGCCTTGCAAAGCAGGCAGGTGCTCTACCAACTGAGTGAGCTATGGGATACACTTACCTTGATATTATATAGGTATACTTGCATGAATAAGGATAAACGAAAGAAGACACTTGAAAGTCCATTGCTTAGAACACTTAAAAGGTTCAAAGTATAGCAGCAATTTTCTCAGAAGTGACTAATGTTATGAAGAAAGTTATTTGACACAAAATGCATCTTTTAATGAACCCTATAGTTTTCCTTAAGTAAGCTTTATACTAAATTTTATAGTTTCCCAGTTGTAATAGATAAAATTCACAAAGATGGAAGAAGGCTTCATGGATTATTCACATAAAATTTAAATAATACATTTCATTTGCTGTGTTAATATTTTAACCAAAATGGGGCCATTTTTAAGAAAATAAAAAACAGCAATGTTCAGTTTTTCCCTGTACAGGTTAATTTACTCCAAAGATATTTTCCTACATTAACCCAGCAGATACTTTACATTCAAGCTGCAAAACAAACATGTTTTACTGTGTACACATTTGGAGTAATGAAAAACCTAAAGTGCTCTATTCTCAATTCAAAGGAAAACTTCATATCTAAAGTCAATCCAACACATACATTAGACATCACATATTATTTACACCTGACAGAAGAAGTTAAAAAAAGTGATACTCCAACTAGTGTTCTAAAATTATTGGCATTAGAGACAATCCATACTAGATTTCCAGAACATGAGTAGCTCCATATTTATACTGATGGATCATTGATATCATACCAAGATGGAGCAGGTGCTGGAGTCACATGTCACCTCTTTTCCTATTACAAATCTTTAAGTTATGGAACTACTAACTTTGATGGAGAAATTGAAGCAATTCGAATGGCCCTACAAAATCTTTTGTACAGAATTTCACATTTTCAGCAAGCAGTTATTCTCTCAGATTCCAGGGCAGCAATTACAGCAATTACTTCCAAGTTGTCACCAAAAAACCAAACTATTATAGAATGTTGGAAGATGCTTAGCCATCTAACAGCACTTCAAAAACACCTAGTCTTCCAATGGATACCGGCTCACTGTGGACTGAGTGGTAATGAGAAATCTGATTTTCTTGCAAAAAAGGGTACCAGCGGTGTACAAAAATCTATAGTTAATTTACCATTTTATGCAGCTAAAAGATTAGTCAACTCTGAATTCAAAAAAATTATTGCAAAATATTACTATGAAAAATCAAAGAATAAAAGATGGGAACTACCAAACATTCAAACAGTGATTCCTGAGTATCCTCGAAAAACAGCAGTTGCAACCTTCAGGTTGATTACAGGACATGATTGTCTGGCAAAACATTTAAACAGAATTGGGATATATTCTTCACCACTCTGTCCTCTATGTGATCTGCAAGAGGAAATGGACCGAGACCACCTTCAAATATGCCCGGCCACTTCTAGTGCCCCATCCATCAGTGAAAAATATTGGAGAGCAAGAGGATTAATGACTTCATTGTCAGAAATCCAGCATTAGCTAACAACAAATCCATTTAATCCGAAGATAACTGTTTATATTTATAAAAATTTTTATTTTGTAAGAGGCTTACTTTGGTTCAAAGTTTGTAGTATATATTTTTTATTTATTTATTTATTTATTTATTTATTTATTTATTTATTTATTTATTTATTTATTTATTTATTTATTTATTTATTTATTTATTTATTTATTTATTTATTTATTTATTTATTTACTTACTTACTTACTTACTTACTTACTTACTTACTTACTTACTTACTTACTTACTTACTTACTTACTTACTTACTTACTTACTTACTTACTTACTTACTTACTTACTTACTTACTTACTTACTTACTTACTTACTTACTTACTTACTTACTTACTTACTTACTTACTTACTTACTTACTTACTTACTTACTTACTTACTTACTTACTTACTTACTTACTTACTTACTTACTTACTTACTTACTTACTTACTTACTTACTTACTTACTTACTTACTTACTTACTTACTTACTTACTTACTTACTTACTTACTTACTTACTTACTTACTTACTTACTTACTTACTTACTTACTTACTTACTTACTTACTTACTTACTTACTTACTTACTTACTTACTTACTTACTTACTTACTTACTTACTTACTTACTTACTTACTTACTTACTTACTTACTTACTTACTTACTTACTTACTTACTTACTTACTTACTTACTTACTTACTTACTTACTTACTTACTTACTTACTTACTTACTTACTTACTTACTTACTTACTTACTTACTTACTTACTTACTTACTTACTTACTTACTTACTTACTTACTTACTTACTTACTTACTTACTTACTTACTTACTTACTTACTTACTTACTTACTTACTTACTTACTTACTTACTTACTTACTTACTTACTTACTTACTTACTTACTTACTTACTTACTTACTTACTTACTTACTTACTTACTTACTTACTTACTTACTTACTTACTTACTTACTTACTTACTTACTTACTTACTTACTTACTTACTTACTTACTTACTTACTTACTTACTTACTTACTTACTTACTTACTTACTTACTTACTTACTTACTTACTTACTTACTTACTTACTTACTTACTTACTTACTTACTTACTTACTTACTTACTTACTTACTTACTTACTTACTTACTTACTTACTTACTTACTTACTTACTTACTTACTTACTTACTTACTTACTTACTTACTTACTTACTTACTTACTTACTTACTTACTTACTTACTTACTTACTTACTTACTTACTTACTTACTTACTTACTTACTTACTTACTTACTTACTTACTTACTTACTTACTTACTTACTTACTTACTTACTTACTTACTTACTTACTTACTTACTTACTTACTTACTTACTTACTTACTTACTTACTTACTTACTTACTTACTTACTTACTTACTTACTTACTTACTTACTTACTTACTTACTTACTTACTTACTTACTTACTTACTTACTTACTTACTTACTTACTTACTTACTTACTTACTTACTTACTTACTTACTTACTTACTTACTTACTTACTTACTTACTTACTTACTTACTTACTTACTTACTTACTTACTTACTTACTTACTTACTTACTTACTTACTTACTTACTTACTTACTTACTTACTTACTTACTTACTTACTTACTTACTTACTTACTTACTTACTTACTTACTTACTTACTTACTTACTTACTTACTTACTTACTTACTTACTTACTTACTTACTTACTTACTTACTTACTTACTTACTTACTTACTTACTTACTTACTTACTTACTTACTTACTTACTTACTTACTTACTTACTTACTTACTTACTTACTTACTTACTTACTTACTTACTTACTTACTTACTTACTTACTTACTTACTTACTTACTTACTTACTTACTTACTTACTTACTTACTTACTTACTTACTTACTTACTTACTTACTTACTTACTTACTTACTTACTTACTTACTTACTTACTTACTTACTTACTTACTTACTTACTTACTTACTTACTTACTTACTTACTTACTTACTTACTTACTTACTTACTTACTTACTTACTTACTTACTTACTTACTTACTTACTTACTTACTTACTTACTTACTTACTTACTTACTTACTTACTTACTTACTTACTTACTTACTTACTTACTTACTTACTTACTTACTTACTTACTTACTTACTTACTTACTTACTTACTTACTTACTTACTTACTTACTTACTTACTTACTTACTTACTTACTTACTTACTTACTTACTTACTTACTTACTTACTTACTTACTTACTTACTTACTTACTTACTTACTTACTTACTTACTTACTTACTTACTTACTTACTTACTTACTTACTTACTTACTTACTTACTTACTTACTTACTTACTTACTTACTTACTTACTTACTTACTTACTTACTTACTTACTTACTTACTTACTTACTTACTTACTTACTTACTTACTTACTTACTTACTTACTTACTTACTTACTTACTTACTTACTTACTTACTTACTTACTTACTTACTTACTTACTTACTTACTTACTTACTTACTTACTTACTTACTTACTTACTTACTTACTTACTTACTTACTTACTTACTTACTTACTTACTTACTTACTTACTTACTTACTTACTTACTTACTTACTTACTTACTTACTTACTTACTTACTTACTTACTTACTTACTTACTTACTTACTTACTTACTTACTTACTTACTTACTTACTTACTTACTTACTTACTTACTTACTTACTTACTTACTTACTTACTTACTTACTTACTTACTTACTTACTTACTTACTTACTTACTTACTTACTTACTTACTTACTTACTTACTTACTTACTTACTTACTTACTTACTTACTTACTTACTTACTTACTTACTTACTTACTTACTTACTTACTTACTTACTTACTTACTTACTTACTTACTTACTTACTTACTTACTTACTTACTTACTTACTTACTTACTTACTTACTTACTTACTTACTTACTTACTTACTTACTTACTTACTTACTTACTTACTTACTTACTTACTTACTTACTTACTTACTTACTTACTTACTTACTTACTTACTTACTTACTTACTTACTTACTTACTTACTTACTTACTTACTTACTTACTTACTTACTTACTTACTTACTTACTTACTTACTTACTTACTTACTTACTTACTTACTTACTTACTTACTTACTTACTTACTTACTTACTTACTTACTTACTTACTTACTTACTTACTTACTTACTTACTTACTTACTTACTTACTTACTTACTTACTTACTTACTTACTTACTTACTTACTTACTTACTTACTTACTTACTTACTTACTTACTTACTTACTTACTTACTTACTTACTTACTTACTTACTTACTTACTTACTTACTTACTTACTTACTTACTTACTTACTTACTTACTTACTTACTTACTTACTTACTTACTTACTTACTTACTTACTTACTTACTTACTTACTTACTTACTTACTTACTTACTTACTTACTTACTTACTTACTTACTTACTTACTTACTTACTTACTTACTTACTTACTTACTTACTTACTTACTTACTTACTTACTTACTTACTTACTTACTTACTTACTTACTTACTTACTTACTTACTTACTTACTTACTTACTTACTTACTTACTTACTTACTTACTTACTTACTTACTTACTTACTTACTTACTTACTTACTTACTTACTTACTTACTTACTTACTTACTTACTTACTTACTTACTTACTTACTTACTTACTTACTTACTTACTTACTTACTTACTTACTTACTTACTTACTTACTTACTTACTTACTTACTTACTTACTTACTTACTTACTTACTTACTTACTTACTTACTTACTTACTTACTTACTTACTTACTTACTTACTTACTTACTTACTTACTTACTTACTTACTTACTTACTTACTTACTTACTTACTTACTTACTTACTTACTTACTTACTTACTTACTTACTTACTTACTTACTTACTTACTTACTTACTTACTTACTTACTTACTTACTTACTTACTTACTTACTTACTTACTTACTTACTTACTTACTTACTTACTTACTTACTTACTTACTTACTTACTTACTTACTTACTTACTTACTTACTTACTTACTTACTTACTTACTTACTTACTTACTTACTTACTTACTTACTTACTTACTTACTTACTTACTTACTTACTTACTTACTTACTTACTTACTTACTTACTTACTTACTTACTTACTTACTTACTTACTTACTTACTTACTTACTTACTTACTTACTTACTTACTTACTTACTTACTTACTTACTTACTTACTTACTTACTTACTTACTTACTTACTTACTTACTTACTTACTTACTTACTTACTTACTTACTTACTTACTTACTTACTTACTTACTTACTTACTTACTTACTTACTTACTTACTTACTTACTTACTTACTTACTTACTTACTTACTTACTTACTTACTTACTTACTTACTTACTTACTTACTTACTTACTTACTTACTTACTTACTTACTTACTTACTTACTTACTTACTTACTTACTTACTTACTTACTTACTTACTTACTTACTTACTTACTTACTTACTTACTTACTTACTTACTTACTTACTTACTTACTTACTTACTTACTTACTTACTTACTTACTTACTTACTTACTTACTTACTTACTTACTTACTTACTTACTTACTTACTTACTTACTTACTTACTTACTTACTTACTTACTTACTTACTTACTTACTTACTTACTTACTTACTTACTTACTTACTTACTTACTTACTTACTTACTTACTTACTTACTTACTTACTTACTTACTTACTTACTTACTTACTTACTTACTTACTTACTTACTTACTTACTTACTTACTTACTTACTTACTTACTTACTTACTTACTTACTTACTTACTTACTTACTTACTTACTTACTTACTTACTTACTTACTTACTTACTTACTTACTTACTTACTTACTTACTTACTTACTTACTTACTTACTTACTTACTTACTTACTTACTTACTTACTTACTTACTTACTTACTTACTTACTTACTTACTTACTTACTTACTTACTTACTTACTTACTTACTTACTTACTTACTTACTTACTTACTTACTTACTTACTTACTTACTTACTTACTTACTTACTTACTTACTTACTTACTTACTTACTTACTTACTTACTTACTTACTTACTTACTTACTTACTTACTTACTTACTTACTTACTTACTTACTTACTTACTTACTTACTTACTTACTTACTTACTTACTTACTTACTTACTTACTTACTTACTTACTTACTTACTTACTTACTTACTTACTTACTTACTTACTTACTTACTTACTTACTTACTTACTTACTTACTTACTTACTTACTTACTTACTTACTTACTTACTTACTTACTTACTTACTTACTTACTTACTTACTTACTTACTTACTTACTTACTTACTTACTTACTTACTTACTTACTTACTTACTTACTTACTTACTTACTTACTTACTTACTTACTTACTTACTTACTTACTTACTTACTTACTTACTTACTTACTTACTTACTTACTTACTTACTTACTTACTTACTTACTTACTTACTTACTTACTTACTTACTTACTTACTTACTTACTTACTTACTTACTTACTTACTTACTTACTTACTTACTTACTTACTTACTTACTTACTTACTTACTTACTTACTTACTTACTTACTTACTTACTTACTTACTTACTTACTTACTTACTTACTTACTTACTTACTTACTTACTTACTTACTTACTTACTTACTTACTTACTTACTTACTTACTTACTTACTTACTTACTTACTTACTTACTTACTTACTTACTTACTTACTTACTTACTTACTTACTTACTTACTTACTTACTTACTTACTTACTTACTTACTTACTTACTTACTTACTTACTTACTTACTTACTTACTTACTTACTTACTTACTTACTTACTTACTTACTTACTTACTTACTTACTTACTTACTTACTTACTTACTTACTTACTTACTTACTTACTTACTTACTTACTTATTTATTTATTTATTTATTTATTTATTTATTTATTTATTTATTTATTTATTTATTTATTTATTTTTTATTTATTTATTTATTTATTTATTTATTTATTTATTTATTTATTTATTTATTTATTTATTTACTTTAAATTAATACATATATGAGTATGACAGACATTCAGCCCAGCCTCTTAGTCTGTCATATCCACCCAACATAATTTCGTATACATACATTTTGTTTCTCTATAGGTATTTAACACATTATAACTAACACAAAATTTTTAATTCTGTTCTCTTTGTACCGACCAATTCCATTTTTTCTTAACTCTACTTAAAAACTGACCTAAGTTCCTGGCCTCCTTTCTAAAAATCCTCATAAATGCTATTATCCTATCTCCCTTCTCCCATTTCTGCCCCAGAAATTCTTTCCTCCATACGTCCGTTCCTTGAAACTCAAAGACTATGTGCTCCAGATCTTCCTTCCTCCCACAAATAAGACACACACTCTGAGGGATACCCTTTCTTAGTCCTCTCAACCTCCAAACATCAGTTCTTAGCCATGCTATTGCCTCCCTTTGTTCTTTGTTTACCTTATCAACATATGTTTCCCTTTCCCATCTTTCCTTCATTGATTTGTATCTACCAGGACCTCTTTTCCATTATACCACCAAACAGTTTTTGGATTTCTATGTCTTCAAACCTCTTTCTTATTATTTTCCAGAATTTGTTATGATTATTCTCCCTCTTCTCCAGAAGTCCCCCATCCCATTTACTTCTAGGTTCTTTCGAATACTACTTGTCCATCCAGATTCCCTAAGACTCTTTTCCTGCTATTCTACACACTGCCTTAAATTATTTTTATCCAAATTCAAAATCCTGTACCAAAATTTCAGAGCTCTTTCTGTAATCATGCCCTTCCTCGACACCCTACCCATCTCCATCTGCGCTACTTCTCTTGCCACTGCACTTGGAAGACCCAACACTTGTACAATAAGGAATAGTACATGTACTCAAATCCAACTATTTTGGTTTACGATACTTTAGGTAGGCCTAGATATTTGAGCAATATATTTCAATTTACTTCTATTTGCAATGTACCTACCATGAAAATCTAGTGTTATATCACAAGTAGCCACTCTCAATATAGGACACAAATTAACATCTGTTAGTCGTGATACAAGATTTTTTTAGATTCCGTTTCTTTTCTTCTACACATTTCTTAAATGCTTGAAATAATTCTGTCCCTATTGTTTGTTCCCTAAGTGGAATGACTTCAAGCATATATTCTTGTATCAAGAGGTTGTTAGTAACTCCACGATTGAAAATTACCAATTGTGCCATGTCAACGTTGTCAGTGCTTTCATCCAACGCGAGAGAAACGGCTATAAATTCATGGACCTCGGTTTGTAGTCTTTTTTTGGTTATTTCTGCTATTTTATGTATCCTTCTCTGTATGGTTCATGGTGATAATGCAATATTACTAAAAATATCATATTGTTCAGGGCAAATTATGTTGGCAACTGTACTCTCACATTTTTTATGAAATCCCAATCACTAAAACACCTCAGTGACTGAGCAATCTCCAAAGCAACAGCATAGCTGGCGTGAAGTTGTCTATCAGTTATATTTGAATTAATATTAGGTGTATTATCTGAATATTGCTCTTTGAGCTGTTGCAGTTGGTTTGTACAATCTAGACCTAAAAAAAAAATAAAATGAATAAAGGACACTAGTCAGTGTTATGCTACTTTAAATCTTGGTGTAAATTTATGAATACATGCTTGTCTATAATTGTATGGTGATCTTTATGACATGTATCATAATGCCGCTTGATGTTCCATTGATGAGTGCCTTTTTGAACTTTACTAATATCCTTCAAAGTTATAAATAAACAAGTTTTTCTAATTACACTTTGACAGACATGTTTAGAAGTGCAGGTAAATACGACAGGACAGTGATCGGTGTGTATGCAGCGCCAGTTAAGGCTGCGAGGGAGGGGGAGACAGAGTAAGTGCTGCCCCTGATACGTCATAGTTGCAAGGCCTCATTGAGTACATTTCTGCCGATGCCTGATATACCAGATAGAGTGAACATCTGCAAGTATGAGAGTAAGGACTTACAGGCCAGTGCCTATGGCCAGATGCCTGTCGGAAAGCACAGGAACCTATGGACCAGACAGAGTGAACACCTGCAAGTATGAGAGTGAGAACTTACAAGCCAGTGCCTATGGTCAGACGCCTGTTGGGGAGCACAGGAACCAATGTACCAGATAGAGTGAACACTTGCAAGTATGAGAGTGAGGACTTACAGGCCAGTGCCTATGGCCAGACGCCTGTCGGGAAGCACAGGAACCTATGGACCGGACAGAGTGAAGACGGGTGGTCAGCCCAGCAGCAGGTGTGACAGTGAGGAAGAGGATGATATGAAATGCAGGTGAAATTGATGATTCGAAAGGTAATAATGGGGCAATTGGTGGAATGAGTGGCAGGGGAAACCAGAGAACCTGGAGAAAATCTGTCCAGATGCCACTTCGTCGAATACCACATACTGGGATACTGGGATCGAAACTGGTCTGCCTAGGTGGTTGGTGAACGCGCTTACCGCTCGGCCACAGTGCCGCCGGTTACTCTCCTTACCACTTTTTCATTTTGATGCCATACAAATTTATCTTTCTCTATCTACCCCTAATTGCTTTGGTTACATGTTTGCAATAAATACGGAGTAGCAATAATAATAGTAATAGTAATAATAGTAATAGTAATAACAGTAATAGTAATAACAGTAATAGTAATAATAGTAATAGTAATAATAGTAGTAATAATAATAATAATAATAATAATAATAATAATAATAATAATAATAATAATAATAATAATAATAATAATAATAATAATAATAATAATAATAATAATAATAATAGTAATAATAACAATAATAGTAAGAATAATAGTAAGAATAATAGTAATAACAATAGTAATAACAACAACAACAACAACAACAATAATCATAATAATAATAATAATAATAATAATAATAATAATAATAATAATAATAATAATAATAATAATAATAATAATAATAATAATAATAATAATAATAATAATAATAATAATAATAATAATAATAATAATAATAATAATAATAATAATAATAATAATAATAATAATAATAATAATAATAACAATAACAATAACAATAACAATAACAATAACAATAACAATAACAATAACAATAACAATAACAACAACAACAACAACAATAATAATAATAATAATAATAATAATAATAATAATAATAATAATAATAATAATAATAATAATAATAATAATAATAATAATAATAATAATAATAATAATAATAATAATAATAATAATAATAATAATAATAATAATAATAATAATAATAATAACAACAACAAAAACAACAAAACAACATTCATAATAAATGTGTGGTTATTTAACGACGTACAGTTCTGAATCTAACCCCTATAGTTGTCACCTGCTTGCCAGTTGTTATGTGCAGTTCGTGACATGAGCCTGACACATTATCACAGTTATTAAAATGCTAGTGGCTGCGTGCGCTGCGGCAAGATGAAAACGTTGGGTACAGAAACTCAAAGTTTAACCAACCCACGTCACTGACAGCAGTATAACAAATATGGGGATTCTATTCTATTAGTGATGTTTTGAAAACCGTTAATACATTTTTCAAGATTATTTAATTAAATACCTACATGAAATACCAGACAGGACACATAATTGTGCCCGTTCCATATGGCTGTTTAAACGATTGTTTCTTCTATCGTGATGTTACATTTGGATTTGGTTTAAGGGCGCTCAACTTCTAGGTCATCAGCGTGTGATGTTACACGTACCCATATAGCGGTAAAGAAAAATTCCAAGAACTCTTTAAATATGCATCCAGTCGAAATGTTGCTTATTACAAAACTTAACATCGTGGGTAAAAACGTAAGCTATGCAGCATTTTTGCAAAAACTCCCCCAAAAAGGGGATTTTGATTTATTCAATTTGGCTCCCATTAGAAAGCTTCCACCTCAATGGTCTATTCTTCAAGTGGGACCAACTACCAAAGGTGGTACATATACCAATTTTCATAGAAATCGGTTTGGCCATTTTGGGTGATGAGGGTATTTATAGCAATAAAGGACAGGTAGGCCCGGGCCCCCCGACACCCCCGCCACTGTATCCGTGTCTGAATCAACTCATACAAGTCACATGAAGAAGTGCAGCAGTCAATCAAGAATGATGAGAGACATAGTCTCTCAAACATGTTACAGTAAGTTCTAGCACTGAAAAAGAAATTGGATTAAACGTTTAATGAACTTACTCATATTTAAAGCAGTGATTGCATTGGGGATTACACTGGATGGCCTTGACTACACTGGTCAGAGTGAGTAATCTCCAGTGGATAGAAGAGTAACTTTATATAAATGGTGGTGCTGGTAGTGGTGGTGGTGGTCATGGTCGTGCTGGTCGTGGTGGTGGTGGTGGTGGTGGTGGTAGTGGTGGTGGTGGTGGTGGGAATGGGGTGGTGATAATAATGATAATAATAGTAATAATGATGATGATAATAATAATAATAATAATGATGATGATGGTGATGGTGATGATGATAATAATAGAAATTATGATGATAATGACAACGACGATGATGATGATAAACAAGAAGAAGAAATTAATGCCAATTTTAACTGAACATGAGTTCCTCCTCCGCCAATACTACTCAGTCTTGATAATCTCCAGTGGTTCTAGCCTGGTATGATAGAAACACTGCTGGCTTTTTAGGATGTGGTCCCTTAAATTCAAGTGCTCAGATTTTTCATAAAAATTATAACAACTAAATTCATCATATAAGGTGTTGTCAAAGATATCCTTAAGGCACCACAGACTCTCACACTTTGTAAGAACATTTGCATTAACAGACTCTGATTGTTTTCTGAAATGGCAGCAATTCCTCTTCTTATATTGTCTTTACTTCATATAATGTGGTGCTGTTTTTATTGGAGTGTTGTTTCAATTTTGAACGATGTGGCTCTTATTTTCCTCAGGGCGTGGTAATGGATGGAATGAAAAATCACATGATGTTTCTTCACCACAATTTATTATTTTATTAACACTTTTTCTCTATTTTACATTTAAATAAATCCTCTTAGCACCATTTTAGATTATTTAAGTCTTTCCACTTTTTCAAAAAATGGAACAGAAGCTTGATGAAAGTCTGGTACACGTTCTACAATGTTCACACGCTACCAAAATACGTCTTATCACCTTGAATATTTAGGCGCTAGTCCCAATTCTTTTAGTTGCGAGTCTAAGATTCCGACTGCCATGTGTACATCCGCACATGCATTCATCAAATAGTTCCTGCATTGTTAGGGAAGCGATCCTTAGCCATTTTCCCTTCGCTTTCAATATTGAACACATATAATTATTTTATTTATACATATTGTATATATTAAAATTAAATATGGAAATATTTATGACGTCTTTAAACAAACTTAATTGTTTGTAACAATGAACATTAGTGACATGTTTTTGTCATTTAACCAACTCATACAACATCAAAAAACAAATTACACTCTTAACAAATATTCACATAAACGATTTTCTTTTGGGGTCTTCTCAAATGTATGTAGGTTATTCTAAAAAAATTATTCTTTAATGTACCCCAAAAATGGAAATTGCGTACAGATGTGAAACTGTGCATAGATAAGGAACCTATATGCTTGAATTCAAGGACTATGAATATTCGACTCCACCCTCAAATAGTGTGCTTCACAGTACCAAGCAAATTCCTGCTAGGCCAGCCATGTGTCCAAACAGAGGCGCTGTTTTTTTTTTAATGCCAAATTCCTTTAGTTTAGTTATTTGCACTCACAGGTATAAATATCTTTGAGAATACAATAAATTTACAAAATTTGATGTTTGAAAAAATAGAGAAAAACAGTAATTTTAACATTAATGCTTACTCATTGATTAAAAAAGAAAACCACTCATAAAATGTTCTCTGTTTATATCAGTATAGAAGTATATATTTGGTATTTTGTTCAGACAAGTTCTTACACTGTTCATAGGTACTTTTCCCT
This sequence comes from Tenodera sinensis, assembly GCA_030765045.1. Lineage (NCBI taxonomy): Eukaryota > Metazoa > Arthropoda > Insecta > Mantodea > Mantidae > Tenodera > Tenodera sinensis. The sequence continues at coordinate 163,052,603 of CM060963.1, read as the reverse complement.
TAACTGGATATTTTTCTTCTGCCCTACCACTAATATCTTTATTTATTCATATCCCCAAATGATCAAATTTCTTTACCACCCATATTTCAGTATCTTCTACTAACCACTTATCCTCTCTACTATGGTCAATGGATTGGATTGAATTGTGTTCAGCAAGTTCACTAGTAAGCGCTGGGCTAATAACCCACCTTAAGTAAAGTGGGATTCAAAAGGAAAATGTGAGCCTTGGAATCCAAGCTAATCCCCTGATACCATAATAGTGGTAGAACAGGGAAGTTGAATAACAAGATCAATGGTAGCCATAAAGGCCTGTGAACATTGAACATGTCAAGGAAATGTACAGTATAGTTCCATATGTACATAAACATTACATTTGGATCATGAACATAAAAAGACATAGGCACTATATACAGGCAACATGAGAAAACAAAAACAAAGCAGGGACAATTCAGAAACAAAGTGACATCTTGCCTACAGTTATAAGATTAACATAATGCATAACATTGACTGCCAGTCCTCAATACAGACATGCACGCATGCATGCACGCACGCACGCACACACACACACGCACACACGCGCACACGCGCACACACACACACACATTTAAGTATGTAGCTTTCAAGTAGTTATCAAATGTAATTGACAATGGTTTGTCACTAAAGCAGCTAGATACTACTTACAGAGCTAGATGAGCAATATCAGGATTATATCATTCAGATGTTAGTTATGCTGTTTACAAATAATAATTTTAGAAGAAGAGTGAGCATGCTTTAGTACTTACTTTCTCCACTTGTTACATAAGTGTCAATTGGGATTTGGGCTCCATTAAAGAAATCGCCAAATTGAGCTTCCCAGATAATAAGATTATTTGGGCTTTCTATGCTCATGCCATATTCATATGCCAACACTGCTTCCTCTGACAGAATGCTATTTGCCACCTACAAATCAAAGAGGAAACCGTGATAAAAACCTACTTTTGCTGGTTTATCATAAAATGCAGTAATCTTAAAGAGGAGATTATAATTCAGAGGAAATTTAAGACTCTAAGGCTGTTAAGGCCCAGAAAACAAATTGGAAAACTTTCTTAAGCTAACTTCTGCATTAGTATTAATGTTATAAGTTGTAGGATATTGTATATTAATATAACTAACCTCTAAGTATGCATTTTGATCTTCTATCAGGTTGTTTAGTGGGATGTATGTATTATTGGTCTTCTGATCAACCAACATTACATGACGATGAGAGAATGTGCCACGGCCAACATCCTGTCCACTGATTCTTACATTGTAACCTACAATGATATATGGTAATTGTGAAATGTATAATAACTTAACCATAGGCAGAAAGTTTCAAGGCAACATATGGCTAAATTTTACAACTTCTGTACTTTCGCTTAAAGCAGTGTAAAGTAGTTTTTAAAAGTTGCTTATAACCAAGACCTCCTCACCATGACACAATTCAGTGGGTGTTGGGGTATAAAAACATCCATTGTATTGTTGATACCTATGAATCAAACAGTTAAAATGTTTATCCAAGCAAATGATACCTTGATAAAGAAGTGTTCCAAATGCCATGGCTTCAGCTGTAGCCCAGTCAATGTTGGTTCCAGATTCTACTTTTGCAAGTCGACTTTTCACATGTGTTTTCAAAAGATGTGGATGAATATTCTTGAACAGAAGGAACAGATTAGCAGATCTTTAAAAATGTATATAAGTGCTGATTATAGAAAAAATTCAATATTTTATCCACTTTTGTACAGAAATTATAGTACTTACAAAACCTTTTGGAAAATCCACAGACTTTTGTGCTATGTATTTCAATATTTGAGGTTCAATACCAGTATCCCAACTAGTTATATATGCATCGGCTTGTTGTATTTCCTTCCATTGCTTTTGCAGATAGGTTTCCTGCATACAAATTACATGTTAAAAAGGACTTGGTAGTCTTTCATATTTCCTAGATATTTAACTAATGTTGTTTTGAATATTTAACTCAAAAACTGATTAACATTTGAGACAGGATATTGTAAGACCCCAAAAGAAAATCATTTATGTGAATATTTGTAGAGAGTGTAATTTGTTTTTGGTGTTGGTTGAGTGAGGAAAACATGTTGCTATTGTTCATTGTTACAAACAATTAAGTTTGTTTAAAGACGTCATAAATATTTCCATATTTAATTTTAATATATATGTATAAATAAAAGAATTATATGTGTTCAATATAAAAGCGAAGGGAGAATAGCTAAAGATCGCTTCCCTAACAATACGGGAACTATTTGATGAACGCATACGCGGATGTACACAAAAAGAAGGTAGCATCATGTTGGTGGTGTTTTTATATATTACGAAGGTGATGGTGATGAGCTTTTGACTCTTTCGTTATCTCGGGTCGTGGTACTGGATGGAATGAACATACACTCAGGTTTAAGTTCAGTGAAACATTTTATTTGCACCTTCTTGTTCACAGTATTTAAATCGTATCACAGTAGAAAGTCTTTTATTTCAGTGGATCAACTTCCCTAGCATCGCCGAAATTTAATGTCTGAAAATTTAGCGATATTTCGCTAAAAGTGTTTTCTATCACTTCACACTTCGTCTATTTTACGTCCTTTTATTTAATCGCGCACTTCGTATTAACTAACTTATTAAAGTTAGCTAATGTCTTACTTATTTTACACAAATTAACGGTCTTTAAACACTTAGTAAATTTACTTTCACTATTTTATAACGGGCACACATAAAAATACATCCATCTTCACCAAACACATAGAAGCTAATGAACGAATTCTTTTGGTTGCGAGTCTAAGATTCTGACTGCCATGTGTACATCCGTGCATGCGTTCATCAAATAGTTCCCGCATTGTTAGGGAAGCGATCCTTGGCCATTTTCCCTTCGCTTTCAATATTGAACACATATAATTATTTTATTTATACATGTATATTAAAATTAAATATGGAAATATTTATGACGTCTTTAAACAAACTTAATTGTTTGTAACAATGAACATTAGTAACACGTTTTCGTCATTTAACCAACTCATACCAACATCAAAAACAAATTACACTCTTATCAAATATTCACATAAACAATTTTCTTTTGAGGTCTTTTAATATTCTGTCTCAATGCGAAGAGGCGCCTAGTTAATAGCGTCCGTGTACTTGATACGGGTAGACGTGTTTTCATTTAGTGCTCTCGGATGTGAGTAGAAAATTGATTAAACTTTCATGAAACTTTTGTTCTAAAGTTGTTAAAAAACTGGAAAGACTATCAATATAATATAAATTGGTGCGACGAAAATGTAAAAACGAGAAAAAGTGTTAATAAAGTAATGTAGTGAAATAAACATCCAGTACCACAACCCGATATAACGAAAGAGTCAAAAGCTCATCACCATCACCTTCGTTATATTATAAAAACAGCACCAAATGGCTTGCCCAAACGTGGAGCACGAATTTCGGGTGGAATGAAAATCTACGGGAAATGAACTTACGCGAAATACCAAGTGACGCCAAATCTTCGCACCAAAAAGGAAGAAGACGCTATTAGACAATCCTTTGAGATTTACGACTTCGGAGACGTCACCACATTGGAAATCAACGAAGGAAGTGCCTAAAAACGCCGATGAACGGATAATCCACGTGGGAAACATCAGAGATCGTCTAGCGAAGTCAACCGTCCAGGGGATGCACGTACATTCATTTTATTTTTATGTTACTGCGAAGCGGCAAAATAGTAGAACTTTTAAGCCAAAGTGAACAGAATCAAAAAACGAGAATGTCGGGAAAAGAGAGAGAGAGAAAGGAACTGGAATAGGGGAAGGGGCAGATAGGCCTAGTTATCAGATAGAAGCACAAAGTAAGGAAGAGATAGCAATAGGAAAAGACCAAAGGTTACTAATGATCATGTTTGAGAAATTAGAACAAAGTTTAGGTCAGAAAATAGAAGGAGTGAGACAGGACTTAGAACATAATAAAAAAGAAATAGGTCAGAAAGTGGAACAGAATAAGGAAGAGATAGGTCAGAAAATGGAGGAAGTGAGACAGGACTTAGAACAGAAAATAGAATTAGGAAGACAGAACTTAGAGCAGAAAATAGAACTTAATAGGAAAGAATTAGAGCTAGATTTGGGAAAGAGAATAGAATTAGGAAGACAGAACTTAGAGCAGAAAATAGAACTTAATAGGAAAGAATTAGAGCTAGATTTGGGAAACAGAATAGAATTAGGAAGACAGAACTTAGAACAGAAAATAGAATTAGGAAGACAGGAGTGTAAAGAAAATATGAAAGTAATGGAAACAAATTTGAAATTAGTACATAAAAACATAAATGAGACAAAGGAAGCTTTAGAAGCTAGGGTAGAAATCATAGGAGATAGGATGGGAAAAATATAATCGGAAATGAGAGAAAATAAGATTGGATTAGAAGGAGAAATTGGTAGATGTAGAGATGAAATAACAGAATGTAATGCAAGTGTAGATTGTAAGATTACAAATGTAAAAGTAGAAATAACTGAGGAATTAAGGAAAGAGATTGAGGTAGTAAAGAAAGGAATTATTAATGAAACTATAGAACAAATTGTAATTCCTAAAATTAAGACTATGACTGATGTAGTACAGTCACAACAAGATGCTATGAATGATATGAAACTAAGTCACTTAGAAATAAAGAATGATTTAAAATCAATTTGTGAAGAAATGAGAAAAGGAAAAGAAAGTTTGGCTAATGTAAATTATGTGAATGCATTACAAACGCAAAATGATGATTTAGATGTAAGTAATGTCCAAGATGAAAGTTATCTGAATAATGTACAAAATGTTGACTCACCATATAGAGAAAGAGGTTCACAATTAAACAATGATGCAACACACAACACATGCTACACCAACAGCATACTACATGAAATCACACCACCTACATTTGACGAGGAGAAGGGAGACGATCCAAAACTCTTTGTTAAAGAGATGGAAGAGTATTTTAAAGTGAAAAGGATACTAAATGAGCTTAGGATGATGTTAGTTAAAAAGAGCTTAAAAAACAAGGCATTAGAATGGCTTAGGTTAACACTAGCTGGTCATGAATCATATAGCTCATTCAGAAATCTATTCCTATCAAGGTATTGGGGCCCAGCTAAGCAGAACCAGACAAGGGTAGAGTTAGCGACAGGAAGATATGATCCGACCAAAGGGTTATCGCTAGTCGATTATTTTATGAAAGTAGCCAACAAAGGGAAGCTATTAGACCCTAACCTGTCGGAAGCAGAGTTAATTACCAGCATAACAAGACATTTCCCAGACAGAGTGAGAACACAGTTAATTGTTGCGAGAGCAGTAGATTTTGCAGACATGATAGAATTACTAACAGCCTTCGAAACATAAAATGGTCGGCCTAATGAATATAGACATAAAAACGGTCATCCAAACTCACCCATCTTAAATAGGAGCACGGCTACAAACAACCAGAATGAGAGAGAAGATAGAAATACTAGGAGCACCCATGACAGGGGGAGAGGGGCACACCATTTCCCATAACCACACAATCATGGCAAAAGGATGTAAAACACGAGACAACGGTACCACGACACAATACCAAGGGGTGAATCGAGATACCGAACACTTAGATATGATCGGGGGAGACCAGGAGACCGTACCCATCAAGTGAATCACATACGATTCTGTAGAGAATACATTGCCATGCAATAGGGGTTCACACCACAGGGGCGGAAACAAATGGAGCTCCGGTAACATAAGACAACAGGAAGTAGATGGAAACGTGTCAAATAGGGCGGATGTTGCACAGAATACAGAAACAACAACCACCACTAACACCCAGTGAAATTACCATGACTAAGTTCGCCCCAATTGAGTTGATGACCAACACAAAACCTAAGCGATTGACAATTGACATCGACATATGATGGCCACACAAAGGGAAAATGGAACTACTGTATACTGGGCCGCTGGTCATAACAAAACAGCTGGGCGACCATACATATGAGCTACAGAATACAGATGGCAAGTTAGTAGGAAGATACCATAAAAACAAATTAAAATCATACAAAGAAAGGACCAAATAGGCTTTGCCAACAAACATGTAAGGCAGGAACAGTAGAGATGATGAAAAATAATAATTTTTAATGGGTTTCTTATAGAAAATTATATACAGGTTGGAAAATACAACAAGAAAGAAAATCAACATAGTCATTGGCTATAATGACCACCAAGATCATTGTCAACAAGGACAGATGAGAATACTTACTGATTGTCATTAGAGAAGTAAATTATAACGACGAAAAAAAATGTGTTTTTGACATAAGGATGTCAGGGACAAAAATAAAAAGGAATCAATTGTGGTGACAAAGAGAAAATATTTTCGACACAAGGGTGTCGAGGGTGAATCAAGAAGAAAAATAATATAGTTGCAGAATAATTATAAATATAGAAGTTTTCTCTTATAGAGATGTGAGATAAAGAAGTGACAATTAGTGAAGTAAGAAAAACCATAGTCAGAAAAGCAATGCCCATGAATTAAGATGGAAATAGCCAATGTTAAGCTTGAAGAAATGCCGAACTAAAATAGTGAATAAGAACCCAATGTCACAATAGCATCATTAGTAACATCAGAATTTAAGAATTGACTCAATGACCTGCCCATACATAATAAGCTTGCAAGACAGGGGACAAAGAACTGAATAAAATTGCCATAAATATGATCATAATCATTAGCTCAAGATTTTTATCCTGTTTTTCTCTCCTCATAACAAAGAACACAATAAACCATGATACACTTATAAAATATTTGTGTCAATGTCAAATGTAAAAACTTAGGAATATTCTTGGTGTTGTGATGTGTAGTGACTGAATATGTAAAATTGTAAAGACATGCTGTGTCATGCCAAAACAAAGGACAAAAACATACAGCAAAGAAGGCTGTAAAGAAAAAAGGGTATTGTACAAAGTATTAAGTATTACAGGAATAGGGAGAAGTGTTGTATTGTGTTTCAAGATTGTAAATGTAGGTGACAACTTGAAAAACAAAACAAGGGGCATGTGAGACAGGATATTGTAATACTCCAAAAGAAAATCATTTATGTGAATATTTGTAGAGAGTGTAATTTGTTTTTGGTGTTGGTTGAGTGAGGAAAACATGTTGCTATTGTTCATTGTTACAAACAATTAAGTTTGTTTAAAGACGTCATAAATATTTCCATATTTAATTTTAATATATATGTATAAATAAAAGAATTATATGTGTTCAATAATGAAAGCGAAGGGAGAATAGCTAATGATCGCTTCCCTAACAATACGGCAACTATTTGATGAATGCATACGCGGATGTACACAAAAAGAAGGTAGCATCATGTGAAGAGGCGTCTAGTTAATAGCGTCCGTATGCTTGATACGGGTAGACGTGTTTTCATAGTGCACTCGGATGTGAGTAGAAAATTGATTAAACTTTCATGAAGCTTTTGTTCTAAAGTTGTTAAAAAACTGGAAAGACTATCAACATAATATAAATTGGTGCAACAAAATGTAAAAACGAGAAAAAGTATTAATAAAGTAATGTAGTGAAATAAACATTGAGTGTATGTCCATTCCATCCAGTACCACGACCCGAGATAACGAAAGAGTCAAAAGCTCATCACCATCACCTTCGTTATATTATAAAAACAGCACCACATTTACTGTTCTACAACAGTTTATGCTTGAGCACTGAATTTCTTATGTATCCTAAAAATACATATTTTAACACCATCAGATTTACACTGTTTAGTTTCAAAAGACATATTGGAAATCACAGCAAGAACTAGTTCAATTTGTAATTGATTTGGGAGCTTCATAAGGCAAATTGATGATTAATGAATATGCAAATGAAACTAGGGTCCAAAGAGCTAGTTAACACAGCACTGGCCTTTTCTTTACTTTTTTTCCATCTCTATCTTTCATATGCACATGTGCACATGCGCCCATGTGTACACGCACACACACACACACACACACACACACACACACACACACACACACACACACACACACACACACACACACACACACAGACATGCACAGACACACACACAGACACACACAAATACACATGCCAGAGGCAGTACTCAAAACAATAATCCCATGTACCACAGAACACCAAAGATGGGTACTTAAGGAAGTGCTACTATGGAGATTCTTGTGATAGTGTAAAAATGGATGATGCACATCAAAACTTGTCTAAATTTCAATATTACAACATGAATGCTTCTGTTAAATGTAATGGTATATGGAAGCAAGGAGTGTTCTAAAGGTCTCAGTTCTTAGTCAAGAAAAAATAAGGGCTGAAAGAAAGCTTAATCACACTATTGTATGTCAAACCCCAGGAGGAAGAGATGGAGTGAGAGCACTCTGTGGGTTTGTGTTGGAACCTGGGCATACAGCAAATCCATGTGGCTCCTGATGTGTGCCGGAGGTTCTTTATCTTGACATCAGGGTTCACAAGCTGTCACCACCCAGGTGACCACAATGCCACCCATCCATCAAGAACAGCAATTATAGTTCATAGAGCCCTCACACAGAAACACCAAACTTGCATCTTGGCAACACTTCCAACCGTGAATGACTGGATTGAAATGAAAGTGGAAATGAAAACAAAAGGACAGAAAATTTGGGGGATGTAATTATCCTTCCCAGCATTCACCTTGTGACCTGGGAAAACCCCCCAAAAAACCTAGTGTCAGAAAGGTCAGCTACAGAATCGAAACCATAACCTTTCAAATGAGAGCCTCACAAGTTACGGCAGTCATCTTGCTCAGTAAACATAAGGGCTAAAAAAACTGCTTTTTATTTTATTTTTCAACATAGTTACCTTGCTAACAATACTTTTAACAACTACTTTTGCAACTCCTTTAAATAAAATTTAAAATTACTTTTAAAATTTGTTCAACTGTACTGTCTGTCTGGTTGTCTCAACATTTGATCTCAATCTTTGACCAACAAAGCACTTCTTCAGGCTTGAAAACATACAGTAATTGCTGGGGGCCAAATCTAGTGAATATGGCACATACGGAAGCACTTGCAAGCTGAAGTCAAGTGTTTTGAAGCAACAGTCCCAGACAACTGAGAACACATATTATCATGATGAGAGAGACCTTTCATTTTCCCAATGTGTGGATGAATACAATCCTTCAGTTGGTCCAGTAATGAAGTATAATACTCCCTGGTGATGTTCTGCACTTGCCTGTGGCCATCTACTATTTGGACTGAGCCGTTTTCATTGGCATATAGCAATTCATCCATATTTCACTTACTGTTATAAATGTTGGAGAAACTCATTTAAATTGCATTTAAATGTGTGTCTGTGTCTGTGTCTGTGTCTGTGTCTCTGTGTGTCTCTGTGTGTCTCTGTGTGTCTCTGTGTGTCTCTGTGTGTCTCTGTGTGTCTCTGTGTGTCTCTGTGTGTCTCTGTGTGTCTCTGTGTGTGTCTGTGTGTGTCTGTGTGTCTGTGTGTGTGTGTGTGTGTGTGCGTGCGTGCGTGCGTGCGTGCGTGCGTGCGTGCGTACGTACCATATAACATGCAAGTTACAAATTGTGATTTACATTGAGACATTTGTAGTTGACTTGTTACAAAACATTCTAGTGCTGCTTAAAGTCTATCTTTAACATAGAATTTTAGTTAGTTCACATATAACCTGGTCTATGTCATAATTTGACGATTACAATCTTTATAAAAATCTTAAAAGCATTTAGGATTATAAAATAGGACCATTCCTTTGAATGGTACGTTTTATGTCTGTTTTGTGGCTAACCTATAATTTAAGTGACAGAACAAACTTGTGAAATGCTCTTAAATGGTTTGATAACAATTCACTGTTCGTAGCTGGCCAGGTTCCTCCGTTCTTCCTTAATTCATTAATGAGTGTCGACCTTTCTTGTTGTTTGTCTGGACATTCATAAATTAAGTGATTTACAGTTTGAGGTCCTCTGTTACAAGTACAGGTGGGATCTTCTATAATGTGAAATCTATATAAGTAATATTTAGTTTTGCCATGTCCTGAAATTATTGCTGTAAGTTCCGATGATGTAGGTAGTTTTATGCAATGTCTTCCTTTAACTGAGGGAATAAAGGATTTTGTTAAAAGACCTTTTGTAGTCTTATTCCATCTGTCTTGCCATTGTTGTAAACATTTTTCCCTAATTTCAGCTATGATGGTCGATTTTGGTACTTTGTTGTAGATGATTGCACTTCGTTGGTCCAGCGCAGATTCTTTAGCTAATTTATCAGCTAACTCATTGCCTGGTATTCCTACATGTGCTTTCACCCAGCTAAAATGTACTGTCCACTTGTTTTGGTTTAGAGTTGACATAGTGTTTAATATCATTTGTGCAATGGAATTATGTTTCTTATTGTTCTTCAGTAAACACAGTGTTACTTTGCTATCAGTGAAGATGGCAACGTTTTTGTCCTCATCTTTAAGATCTTGCAAAGTGGAGATTACTTGAAGAGCTTTCAGGATTGCCAACTGCTCCGCTTGGTTATTAGAACAGCGATTGCCTAATTTGTACTTAAGTTGTCGTATTAGTTCTTCCTTCTGAAATACCGCAGCTGCAGCTCCCACTTTCTCTGCTATTTTGCTCCCATCTGTATAAATCTGAAATGTATATTGTAATTTGGGATTGATTTCCTCTATACAAATACGTTTCGCAGGGTGAACCCAGTAGTTTGTTTTCAGGAGTGCGTCGTAATCTCTGTCACTATGTAATGATTTATACTTATTTATTTCTCCCATAATAGTCAGATCTATTGGTTGGATTCCAGCTATAATACAAGATGCTTCATAAGAGATGGTCCTATATGCCTTTGCAATTTTTATATTGCATAATCTTTGAACTCTTTGGAGTTTCTTTAGATTTTTCTTATTTTTTATAGCTTCTTCCCATATCGGAGCTCCATAGGTTATTATTGGTTCGATGGCTCCCTTGTATATTGTATGGAAAGCTTTGCATCCAAGACCCCAGTTCAATTTTGCAGATTTGGATAAGGTGTGTAAGAGAGCTAATGCTTTTTCTTGAATGTAATCTATATGTTTGTCGAATTTAAATTTTGAGTCTATATATATTCCTAAATATTTTAGTTCTTTTTTCTGTGTCAATTTTGTATCATTCAAGTAGATATGGATATCACCGTTGAGAGGGTGTCTCTTCCTTGTTATTAATAGTACTTGAGACTTTGTTTCATTGAAATTAATTTTGTTGTCTTTAGCCCAGAACTCTATTTTCTTGATATCCTGATTTGCGAAGTTTTCAGCGTCCATTATGCTGCTGCCTTTGGTCATTACTAGTAAGTCATCAGCAAAGGCTAAGAATTCGGTTCTTTCAGTAAATTCCAGGTTAAGTAGGGAATTATATAATATATTCCAGTAACCTGGTCCACAGCTCGATCCTTGGGGGATGCCTTTTGTAACTTCTCTGATTTATATGAATTGAAGCATAAACTAGCTTTCCTATCATGAAAGTATTTCTCCGATAGTTTATATAGATTTCTAGGGCAGCTGAGCTTTTTCAAGTTATTAAGGACGCTGGGCCACTATGCTGCGTCAAATGCTCCTCTGACATCCAGACTAGTTAATATGATGTACTTATATTTTTGTAGATTCTGTTGTACAAACGCTTTCATCGCCATTCCTGCGTCCACTGTGCTTTTTTGAGGCATAAAGCCAAACTGGTTTGAGTTGAAGAGGTTTCTTGAATTATGTACGTATGTACGTATGTACGTAGGTAGGTACGTACGTAGGTAGGTACGTACGTAGGTAGGTATGTATGTAGGTATGTAGGTACGTAGGTACGTACGTAGGTACGTACGTAGGTGGGTAGGTGGGTAGGTGGGTAGGTGGGTAGGTGGGTGGGTGGGTGGGTGGGTGGGTAGGGAGGCAGGCAGGCAGGCAGGCAGGCAGGCAGGCAGGCAGGGAGGCAGGCAGGCAGGCAGGCAGGCAGGCAGGCAGGCAGGCAGGCAGGCAGGCAGGCAGGCAGGCAGGCAGGCAGGCAGGCAGGCAGGCAGGCAGGCAGGCAGGCAGGCAGGCAGGCAGGCAGGCAGGCAGGCAGGCAGGCAGGCAGGCAGGCAGGCAGGCAGGCAGGCAGGCAGGCAGGCAGGCAGGCAGGCAGGCAGGCAGGCAGGCAGGCAGGCAGGCAGGCAGGCAGGCAGGCAGGCAGGCAGGCAGGCAGGCAGGCAGGCAGGCAGGCAGGCAGGCAGGCAGGCAGGCAGGCAGGCAGGCAGGCAGGCAGGCAGGCAGGCAGGCAGGCAGGCAGGCAGGCAGGCAGGCAGGCAGGCAGGCAGGCAGGCAGGCAGGCAGGCAGGCAGGCAGGCAGGCAGGCAGGCAGGCAGGCAGGCAGGCAGGCAGGCAGGCAGGCAGGCAGGCAGGCAGGCAGGCAGGCAGGCAGGCAGGCAGGCAGGCAGGCAGGCAGGCAGGCAGGCAGGCAGGCAGGCAGGCAGGCAGGCAGGCAGGCAGGCAGGCAGGCAGGCAGGCAGGCAGGCAGGCAGGCAGGCAGGCAGGCAGGCAGGCAGGCAGGCAGGCAGGCAGGCAGGCAGGCAGGCAGGCAGGCAGGCAGGCAGGCAGGCAGGCAGGCAGGCAGGCAGGCAGGCAGGCAGGCAGGCAGGCAGGCAGGCAGGCAGGCAGGCAGGCAGGCAGGCAGGCAGGCAGGCAGGCAGGCAGGCAGGCAGGCAGGCAGGCAGGCAGGCAGGCAGGCAGGCAGGCAGGCAGGCAGGCAGGCAGGCAGGCAGGCAGGCAGGCAGGCAGGCAGGCAGGCAGGCAGGCAGGCAGGCAGGCAGGCAGGCAGGCAGGCAGGCAGGCAGGCAGGCAGGCAGGCAGGCAGGCAGGCAGGCAGGCAGGCAGGCAGGCAGGCAGGCAGGCAGGCAGGCAGGCAGGCAGGCAGGCAGGCAGGCAGGCAGGCAGGCAGGCAGGCAGGCAGGCAGCCAGGCAGGCAGGCAGGCAGGCAGGCAGGCAGGCAGGCAGGCAGGCAGGAAGGCAGGTATGTATGTATGTATGTATGTATGTCTTTATTCACCGTAAGAATTTTTTTACAAATTCATGGCTTCGTCAATTTTTAAATAGGGAATAATTCTAAACAGTCTGGAGAAATGTTCAGTAGCAGTAGTAGTAGTGGTCGTCACCGCAGCAGCAACAGCAGCAGCAGGAGTGGTAGTAGCACAGGTTTCTTCACTTAAAACCTAATGGGTGCACAGCATTTTGCCTGTGCACAATTGGGTGTGCCACAGCCGGCTTTGCTCTTACATAACCTCGATGCATAAACCATTTATGACACTCTCACCTTGTAGAAGATGCTGGAAATGTCATTCAACCTCAGCTATGGAAGCATTGTATCAGGAGAACATATTCTGATTCACACGATTAAGTTGGATCACGGTAATGTTTCTGATTTCGTTTCTAATATTTTGCTTTAGTTCTTCCAATGTATGAGGATTTGTCTTATAAACTTGTCTTTCAGGTTAGCCCACAATCATGCACTAATAGATCGGGGGAGCAAGAAGGCCATACACCAGCACTAATCACTCCATCTTCAACCACTTCCCTAACTTTATTCATGGACTCCTCTGCTGTATGGACAGTAGCAGAATCTTGTTGAAACCAACCATATGAGTTCTCTTCTTTTGTCAGTTCATTATAAAATGGGGTCAAAATGTCATTTTGGTACCTCTCTGTATTAACAGTCTACTTGTAGAATATTGCACCGACTATGCGTCTAGCGCTAAGAACACAACGAACTCTGACTCTCCGATCATAACAAGGGATTTCTTGAATGCAATGTGGATTTTCAGTGGCCCAGTGCCGACTGTTATGAGTGCTGACATGACCATTTAGATGGAACCATGCCTCATCGGAAAAGAAAAGAAGCTGTGGATCAATTAAACCATCATTCAAAGATTAAAGAAATTATTCACAATAATTCATTCATGATACTGGGTCACCTAGTTTTAAAGCATAGACACTTGTACACTTATACAGTTTGTTTTAAACAAATCCTCATACATTGGAAGAACTAGAACAAAATAATAGAAATGAAATAGGAAACATTACATGGCCCAACTTAATCGTGTGAATCAGAATGTGTTTTCCCGATATAATGCTTATTTAGCCGAGGGAGGATGACATTTCCAGCACCTTCTGTAAGGTAAGAGTGCTACATGTGCTTTATGCATGGGGTTTGTGTAGGAGCAAAGCTGGCTGTGGCACAACCAATTGTGCACAGGTGAAATGCCTTGTGCCTGTTAGGTTTTAAATGAAGAACCCTATAGTTATAGTAGTAATAGTAGTAGTAGTAGTAGTAGTAGTAGTAGTAGAGTAGTCGTCTAATGCCCACAAACTTGGATGAACTCTATTCTCCTACTTGCTTCCTAATATAGTTGTGATGTTGATGTTAAGTTTAATCTGGGGAGTGCTGGACACATATGAAGATGTTCTGCTGTCATAACGGGGTTTTCATCGTTGCACAGGACACACTTTTGTGATGGTATATTGATATTTTGTGCAAATATGCTGCCAAGGAATCATGTCCTGTTACTACAGAATACGGCTACTGCTTCTTGTCTGGGTGAGTCAGGAACTGTATCTTTGATATTCAGAATAGTCCATGACTTGTTGTTACTAGCTATTTTGTTGTTTTCCATTATTTCTTCCTTAATCTTTCTATAGATTAAGGTTTTTGCTGATTGATATGGGAGTGTATGAAGTGCAGTATTTTTGTATCTCATATTGCCAGTTGGTCTGCCTTCATTTCCTATTAGTCCACAATGAGCAGGGACCCACTGTAGTTTTATACATTTTTTGAGTTCATATTCTAATTTTGCTCTGTAGCTTGTGTTCGCTTATTAAAGGAAATGAGATCATGTGTTACTATTGATTGTATACCTGTTGATGAGTCGATAAGCATGACTGCCTTTTAATATTCTTTTGTTTTATATAAGAGCTGTGTAAGTGCCACACACACTGTAGCTAACAGTTCTCCATCTAAGTGTCTTGAAAGTGGTCCTGTGGAAACATTGAAGAACTCAGGAGAAATGTTCATTGGAATGCTATTTTAGCTCATTGTTAACAAATGCAGCACTTGAGTGGAAAATGTAGCAGACACAACTTATTGATGTCATTGCAATATCAGCACCTTTAATTGGTGATCATTGAGTATAGCTTTGTAAACTTTTATTTCAAATCACATAGCAGTTTTGGGATGTCCTTAGCACTTATCATGTTGGCTGGATGTACAACCATGCTTAAATTCAGCAGGCTGCCTTTTAACCATTGAAAACAAAGAGAAAGATGTTGTTAATGCAGAATCCAACCTTTTTCTGTATTTTTCTTGGGGTTTAACCTTTCAAAATCAGGGGCGGCTCCAAGGGTAGTACCTCTGTGCCATGGCATTACCTTAAAAAGGGAAGAAATATGTATTTTAAATTGTTTGTATACTCCAAATGCAGTCAGGCTTACTATTCTTCAAGGCACAATATTTACCTAACAACAGAAAACCACAGGAGCTGAAGGAAACAATTGAAAGTTGTAAGGCTGCAACACTGTTATATTACTATTCTATGGATCCAAGCCAGTTTAATTCTGGCTCCAATGGACAGCATTATGGACATTCACTCTAAACCAGCATTTCTCAACCTTTTCAACATAATGATCCCCTTTTCTTGAATTTAAGAGAGAGAACCCCAACCCACCCTGAATTGGCAGAGGTGAGCAAGCAGTCCTTCAATTTTGATGATGCAATAATGGTGGAATTTTTGAAGGTTTATAATCTTTGTTAGTGACTCCCTTACACAGCAGGGAAAGTTGAAATTGAATCTAGTGCTTTTGGCTCTGGTTTATGTTCTCAGCCTCCAAAGAAGGGAAGGAAGTTATAAAAATCTATTGTATAAATTTGTTAGCTGTACTGATTGTCGTGAACATACAGATATAAACAGTTGTGCACATATTGGTATGCTTGAGGAAAACAGGACTAAAATTAACAGTTGTTTTGTGATTATTAGTATTTATTTGTGGTAAACAGAACAATTAAGCTGACATATGTGGTCAGCATACTACATGACTAGAGGGTGGAAGATTGTGCAATAAGCCGCAAGTTTAGTGCACGTGGGTTCTACTGTTACTACTCTCACATGTGCACAGTGTCAGTCTGGGTGGCTCTGTTGGTTAGATGCTGACCTACTGATCCCAAGGTCGTGGGTTCAAATCTGGCCCAGACTGATGGTTAAGTGTGTTTAAAAATGACAGCTCCATGTCAGTAGATTTACTGGCATGTAAAAGAACTCCTGCAAGACAAAATCGAACTTCCAGCACACCGATGATGCTGATGTGACCCTGGCAATTGACAGCGTCATTAAAACAACAAAATAAAATAATGTACACAGCTGTAGGAATGTACTGATGTGTGTGCATATGTGATGGCTAAACAGTATAGGTTACATCATTCATTCTATATGTCCAACTAACCTGTATCACATGTAATTGCATGCAGTTCCATGCTCTATACCTCACAGAGAAAAACAGTTCTAAACTTAAGGTTTGAGATGAGTGACTAAAAATATGTTTATTTAAAATGCCTAACTGGGAAACTGATGCAACAAAGCTTTGAATCATAATCTTTTAAATTTGTAAGTTGTTAAAAAGGACACACAATTAAGTTTATATGGTTTTCTTGTGTTGCAGGAATAGAAACATAGCTGAAACTTTTGTGTGCTTCAACTAATCTGGCTTTAAAGTGAAGAAGCATCTAAAAACAACAAATGTTCCTTATATATTTTATGTGTACCATTTATTTATGGCTTAGTAAATTATTAAATTTATTTACTTTCTATAAAATATTACCTGTAATTAATCTCAGACTTTGGTTTTGAAAGATTTGAATTTTTTTTATGTTTGCTGTTACAAGAACTTCGCTGCAGTAAGTAAATAATGGTTTTATATATACATTGTATGTTGTGTTAAGCGTTGCTCTGGAACATCCCCACTTCATTCCTGTTAGACGTTTTAACAGGGAAAGGCGCCTCTCTGCTCTTTGTATTACATTTTCTATTTGTTTGGTCCATGTAAGTTTGGTATCAAATGTAACTCCTAAATACTTTGCTTCCTTTGTTTCTGGTAATTGTTGACCCTCAAAATTTAGTTTTATTTTTAGTGGTTTTTTTCTTAGTGAAAAGATTTGGTAGCTTGATTTTGTTGTATTAACAGTCATTAAATTTTCTCAGGTCCACCTCTGTAAGTTGGTTAAGGATTGTAGCATGGTTTTTTCTAGTTCTGTACTTTTGCTTTTTGGTTTTGAAGTCCACATTACTAAATCATCAGCAAATAGTGCACACTTCACGCCTGATTCTTATGTTTGTTGTGGTAGATCATTAATAAATGTATTAAAAAGGGTAGTGCTGAGCACTGCACCTTGTGGTAAGCCACGGTGTACTTGTTTATATTTAGATATATTTCTTCCCTATCTGGTTGCAATAAAGCGTTGTGTTAGGAAATGACATAGCCATGAAAACATTGGACCTTGTATCCCTATTTTTTTTACTTTCTTTAGTAGTTTTGTTCTGCATATAGAATCATATGCACTTTGAAAATCAATAAAAACTGATAAATTATCTTCTTTTCTATTGAAGGAGTCTTTGATTTCTTGACTGAGAAGTAAGACTTGTTCATTTGTAGAGTGGAACTCTCTGAATCCAGCTTGACATGGGGATATTAAATTTTGTGATTCTAGGAACCAATTTAACCTGTTTGACACCATTCTTTCCATCACTTTTGCTATTATGCTGGTAAGAGCTAATGGTCTATAATTTTTTATTTCTGATGCTGTTTTGTCTTTCTTCAAGAGTGGGACAATTATTGCTTTTTGCGATTCAGCAGGTACAGTGGTTTTCCAGGATAGATTGTAGAGTTTCAGCAGTTGTTGTTTTGCTGTTTTTCCAAGGTTTTTTATGAACTCTGGATGTATGTGATCAGGTCCAGGAGACTTTTTGTTTTTTAGATTATTTATTGCAATGTTCAATTCTTGCATATTAAAATTTTGAAAAAAGATATTGCACTGAGTGTTAGGATCACATTCTCTTTCTTGTTTCAAATCTTTCTTAAATTCTTTACATTCCTTTTTATTATTTCTTGTTACTTTGTGTGAATTAGCATAATATTTATTGAATGTTTCAGCTATGACTGCATCATTTACTAACATTTTATTGTTGTGTATGATAGGTGTGCTGTTGTTTTCTTTCCTGTCCTTGACATTTTTTATGAACCTATGAGATTTGTTACCATCTGTCCTATAATCCATTTTTTTCTAAGAAATTATTAAAGTGATTCCTTTTAGCAGTATTCATTTCTTTTTTTAGTGAGGCACATTTCTTCCGCCATATTTGTGTATCTGATATGTTTTTCGTTTGTTTAGCTGTATTTCTAGCTATATCCCTTTGCTTTTCTAGTTCTTCTAACTGGGGGTTCCAAAAGGGTTTGAAATTTTTAATTCTTCCACGAGGAATATGTTTTTTTTTGCAGTTTCTAGGATGACTTTACAGAAATTTTTGTTCATAAGATCTGGGTGGTCATGCAGCTGTGAGTTTGTTTGTTCTTTAAATTTCTGTTCCAGTTCAGTTTTATATTTGTTCCAATCTGCTTTTTTGAAGTTCCAATACAGATTTCTGTGATTTTGACTGTTATTTGTATTATCTAGTTTTATATCAGCAATTACTGCTCTGTGACCAGAACTTGGGTCTTCTATAACTTGTTTTTTAATTTTTGAAAAAACATGTGTTGTAGCTAACAAGAGGTCTCGATTACTACCTGCTCCAGAGTAATGTATGAAGGTTTTGGGATCTCCTTTATCATAAATCAGTTCAAAGGTTGTGGTATTCAAAAATTCTTCCACTATCTGCCCTGTAGAATCCACTTTTTCATAACCCCATTTTTTGGACTGAGCATTGAAATCCCCAATTATGATTGTTTTATTTAATTGGTCAATAAGTGAGAGATCTGGTTCAATCCTGGGAGGATTGTAAATACTGTATAAATTACTTCCGAGCGCTAAATATTGCAATATATATTTAATGCCCTACTGTGTAGCAAACACAAAAATAACAACAGTAACTACAACTGCATATATTGCTCTAAAAGAATTCAAGACAAAACCACGCAATCACGAGCAGTACGTCCACAGATTAACTAATACAGCATCTAAACAGAATCATATTTTAAAATCTATCGGTTGGCCTTTCTGCAACGCATTCACAAACAAGGACTTCTGTAGCAACATAACAGATGCAATAACACCATCTATGGCCATAGCTTTACCATGGTTATATGTTGCAAACAGTTGGCGACACCAATGCAACCTAATGGATGGAATATCACCAACTATGGACTGCACCATAATGGGGGGAAAATGTCAAGTTTGTTTTTTTGGGTATCTCAATAAGCTGTGCCTACTATACAAGGTTTGTTAAGCTTCAGAACCTAGATATAAAGTTTCATATATACAATACATTCTCAAAATATAATATGTAAGGGTCAAATTCACAATATTACTAGATCATTCATATATTCAGTCATCGAGTAATAGGCCTTGTCAATTAGTAAGTTTTTTATTGTTTTGTTAAAACATTTCAGGTTTTGTATTGATCTAATAGTGCTGGGTAGCTTATAATAGACTTTTATCCCAGCTAGTAATGGACATTTTTCGTATAATGTTAATCAAAGTTTATCATATACCTGAGTGAACCAATTGCTTCTTTAAAGGTTTTCAAGAGTTAAATTATCAAATTTCTTGACCGAAAACAGAGTTGACCCTATCATTATTATGGCTTTTGGAAGCTCCTTCAACATTCAAACTTACCCAGCAAAATAAAAGAATACAGAAACATAGAATACAGAGGGCATGTCAGTACAAGTTGCATCTTCTTACATTTTATATTCCTACTTAAAATAATTTTATGCAAAATATCTTAAACTGAGCAGGTAAGACCAGATATAAAATCTGGTATGCATTGAGACAAGGAAAACTGACCACCCCTGGGGAAAGCATTGTTGCTTTGTCAAAATAGCTGACACATTGGTAATGCAATGGTAGCAAGAATACCATTGTTGCGCCATTCATTCATACTGCAATGTGATTTTCTTTATTTTGCTAACATGGATGAAGTAAGTCGATTACTGAGTATCCCGTCTTCTACATTATCATTGTACAACAAGCTGAAAATGAAATACATGGGGAGATCTGCTTCTGATTTACACATAAATCTAGAATATAAAAGTGACAGTTAATTGTGCAGGAATTAAATAAGACATTTTCACAAAACATAAATGGTTCTGTGGATGTGAAGTCAAAAATCTTTATTCTGCTTTCTATGTGTTTTATTTGGTGGAGATAACCACCGTCAGAAAAAGGTGTAGTAGATTTAGTTCACACATGTGGAAATATTACAAGAGTACCTACATTACCTACATGAGTACCATAAGTTGATAAGTTGCTTGGTATTCAATTTACAAATTTTACAGTAGCTTCATATTTGCTTGAGAAAAAGGAGTGCTAAAATTCTGAGTTCAATGTATGTGATTAGTTCTGCGTTGTTACTGAAGGTGGTGCTTATTATCAGTGCCAAACAAGAAAGGTACTGACAGTTGGCGGGGAAGGAGAAGCGACGTTGCCGCTTATCGCGCCACGTGGAGAGCGCGTTAGCATTATGTGTAAGAAGACGGTTGGATTGCGTTTAGAATGTAGGTATAATTTATATTCGTATTCAAAAAAAAAAAAATAGTAAATTAGTTCATCTACATGCAAAGGATGGAATATGGAAGTATTAGGTATATCCCTGTAAAGATTAATGTTAACAAAAGAAACATACCTGTGAAATATTGTAATGGGAAATGCCAATGATATCCGAATCGCTTGCATTATTGCTGTTGTTGCTGGAATTACCCACGGAAATGACAAAGTATTCTACCCTTGCTTCTAAGACTCCATTTTCCCATGTTGCAGTTATTACACCCTTTGTGTCGATAACCACGTATTAACAGTTTTCAGCTTTTTATTGATGTAGCTTTATTACAGACGACACAGTGAAATCTTTGTTTCACAATTAATTAAATCGGAGTACACTAGGAAAGGGCAAATCCAAACAATTTTGTGACCATGTTCTCCAGCAATACCATCAACTGCATAATCCTTTCATTGGGATATGTACCTTACCAAGCACAAATTCATTCGCTTCCCGAGTGCAGAAAGTTCATTGTTTGGCTACGCTATCTTTGTCAATATTTTTGGACATAATTATTCATTAAAAGAGTAAGACAGTTGTAAATGCTCACAACATATGCACAGATACTCAGATTCAGACATGCCTAAATACAAGGCAAATAACAACAATAAATAGAACGATGCAAACGAACTTGTCAGCAACACACAGGCAATCTCTGATACAAACATTGCAAGCTGGAGCTGCAGGGAGACATTGTACATATTGCAGGGAAAACAACATAAGACACACAGTTTATGTTACTGCTACATAGATACATGTGAAATACCAGCTTCTCCACGTGGAGAGCTGCAGTGTTGTCAATAAGCAGATAGTGATAACCCTCAATACTCGAGACAAATAAACAAACGTTCGGGTTTATCTCATGGCAGCAAAAAAACAAACATGGAATCTCTAGTAGCCTACTATCAAAACAAAGGTAATTTGTTCTCAATACGAATAACTACACATTTTAATATAGAAGTGATAACTAAGTAGGCTAACAACACACTATGCAACTGAACATGCAAGCAAGTTTCCTTCCCCACAATAGCTTAGCGGTAACTGACCTGAGCAGTAAACTATTTATCAGTGTGGTAATGTGGCAACCTTTGTTTACGTTTCCATAGCAACGACCTTCCCCTCTTACCCTTAACCCTCCTTGCTTGACTGCTGCCATGTATCTTCTTTTAAACATCAGACTCTATAACATAAGATTGCAGGTCAGGCACATGCTAATCACGTGTTAAATATCGACAACACTGGTTTAACGTTTAGTGTTGCTATGGAAACACCTTAGCTTTAATTGGTTGCTCTTTTCGTTGCCATGACGATTGCCATAATGCACCCATCCCCTTTCTGTTCATTTAGACCCTTCCACCACGTGGGTAGCAACTGTCAATCCCCTTCTTATTTGGCACCGAGTATAATACCAATAGTTGTGCAGTGAAAAAACTCACTACTGCAGTACTGCTGGTGGTGGTGTACATATTGCATCATATACCTGAGCAACATTTCAACATTTCTTTCATCCACCATCGGATATCCCCTACCCAATTATTAAAAGATGTTAATTAATTATCTTTCAAAAAGTTGGCAAGGTAATGATGACACTGCCGTGCATTCATGCTTCAGCCGCCACTGTTCAAAATAAAGTGCCTCATTACAGCTTGTATTTAGTTTTATCCACTTTTAGGAGTGTTAACAAGAGAGCCACAATAAAGTGATGATATTTACATGTCTGAAACTTTGCAGCATTCCATCTAAAAATGATATTTAACAACTGTCATAGTAATTTGGCCATCTTCAAAACATCTCTGAACCAGGTTGAGAGCTTCTAGAACATCCGCAGTACACTCCTTCATATTCAGTAATACACGTGCATAAATACCATGTGTCCCTTAACAATAAAGCCAGTTTTATTAAACAACAGTAGTTCAATCTAATAACTTGTGGGTGATTCCAATAACCTGCTTTCAATGTCAAATATATATTTCTGAATTCAATTACAGGTTCAAGTTTTAAAAACATATCAAAATACTAAATTAATAAATTAACCAATTACAAGCTTGATAATATTTATATTTTATTGAAATACATCAACAACTTCCCACATGTTTGGGTTGCCAAATTAACAAAGTAAACAAAAAGCAATAATATTATTATAGTCTGACTTTTAAAAGAAGATACATGGCAGCAGTCAAGCAAGGGGGGTTAAGGGTAAGAAGGGAAGGTTGTTGCTATGAAAATGTAAACAAAGGTTGCCTGTTAGCCGCACTGATAAATAGTTTACTGCTCAGGTCAGTTATCGCTAATCTGGTGGGGGAACGGAACTTGTTTGGATGTTCAGTTGCTTAGTGTGTTGTTAGCCTTCACTTGTAAAGACGAGAAACCACAGTGAATTCAAATTACTTTAAGAGGTAGAACTGGAACACACGGCTTGCGTGTTTTAAAATACCAACAGTAAGTTTGTTGGCATAAATAAATAATAATTATCAAATTACTTTATTTGTATTGAGAACAAATTACCTTTGTTGCCTTTGATAGTAGGCAGCTAGAGATTACATGTTTGTGTTTTCGCTCCCATGAAATAAACCCTAACGTTTGTTTATATGTCTCGAGTATTGAGGGTTATCGTTATCTGCTTATTGACAACACTGCAGCTCTCCATGTGGAGAAGCTGACATTTGACATGTATCTTCTTTTAAAAATCAGACAATAAGTCATTAGACAAACGTTGGAGTTTAGGTTTAACAGGGTCATAATATGGTGATAGAATTAATAATAATATAGTTTTATGGAATTAATTTTTTTTTAATACAGATTCTAAAACAAAACAAAAAATATCCTGTTGCACTTTTAAGGTTCAAATAAGTGTGATCTAAGGATGTTTATGGAGCCATGTATAGTGGGGTTAACAATTTTACTTATGGATACGTTACGTTACGTGACGTGACGTGACGTGACGTGACGTGACGTGACGTGACGTGACGTGACGTGACGTGACGTGACGTGACGTGACGTGACGTGACGTGACGTGACGTGACGTGACGTGACGTGACGTGACGTGACGTGACGTGACGTGACGTGACGTGACGTGACGTGACGTGACGTGACGTGACGTGACGTGACGTGACGTGACGTGACGTGACGTGACGTGACGTGACGTGACGTGACGTGACGTGACGTGACGTGACGTGACGTGACGTGACGTGACGTGACGTGACGTGACGTGACGTGACGTGACGTGACGTGACGTGACGTGACGTGACGTGACGTGACGTGACGTGACGTGACGTGACGTGACGTGACGTGACGTGACGTGACGTGACGTGACGTGACGTGACGTGACGTGACGTGACGTGACGTGACGTGACGTGACGTGACGTGACGTGACGTGACGTGACGTGACGTGACGTGACGTGACGTGACGTGACGTGACGTGACGTGACGTGACGTGACGTGACGTGACGTGACGTGACGTGACGTGACGTGACGTGACGTGACGTGACGTGACGTGACGTGACGTGACGTGACGTGACGTGACGTGACGTGACGTGACGTGACGTGACGTGACGTGACGTGACGTGACGTGACGTGACGTGACGTGACGTGACGTGACGTGACGTGACGTGACGTGACGTGACGTGACGTGACGTGACGTGACGTGACGTTACGTTACGTTACGTTTTTGGAGAGAAGTGAGAATGAGAATGGAGGATATGGATAGACAAATTCTATTTGCTCAGATGAGGGAGAAAAGTACACTGACATACTATAGGGAAATTAAAACTAACTCAGATAAGGATAAATAGTTGTCAGTTTGTTCAGAAAATGAAAGAGAAGGGTTAGTTTAGTTTAGATTAGCAGCCATTTTTAAGAAAGAATTAATTACAGCAAAGAGGGCCAGTTTCACAAATTTTGTAGAACATATGGACTATAGGAAAGATGGA
Source organism: Tenodera sinensis (assembly GCA_030765045.1). Lineage (NCBI taxonomy): Eukaryota > Metazoa > Arthropoda > Insecta > Mantodea > Mantidae > Tenodera > Tenodera sinensis. Next base: position 163,027,886 of record CM060963.1, on the reverse strand, counting down.
AATAAAATATACAAATTCCTTAATAAAACAAAATTATCAAAAAATACTACTGAACCATTAAAACATAATAACAAAAGCTTAACTACAGATAGGGAAATAGCAGAATCCTTTAACAAGTTTTATTCTCAGTCACAAACAATACCCCAAGTGTATAAAAAACAAGATAAGGCTATCCAAAAAACTATCAGAGAAACTAATAAGCCAAAAGGTATACAAAATGATACTTTTATTCAGGATTTTAACAAAACGGAACTGGATTTAGCAATAGAACAATTACAGAACAAAAAGTCTCCAGGACCTGACAAGATCCACCCAGAGTTTATTAAACACCTTGGCAGGAAAGGAAAAGAAATCCTACTTAAACTCTATAACATGTTAAATATTTGACATAGAAGCAATGTTGACAGTGAAGTTTCATTCATGTTGAAATAAGAAGAGTCACACTAATTTTTACAATTACTTCACTCACTTGTTTATTAAAAACTGGAACGTTTTCGAGAGATGTCTCTCTCATCTTCTGCAGATGGTGACTGAGGTTTGAAGTTGGATCCTACATCTACTCATGGATCCAACTTCAAACCTCAGTCACCATCTGCAGAAGATGAGAGAGACATCTCTCGAAAACGTTCCAGTTTTTAATAAACAAGTGAGTGAAGTAATTGTAAAAATTAGTGTGACTCTTCTTATTTCAACATCTATAACATGTGTTGGAGAATGACTACCTTCCGACTGGAAAACAGTCATTATCATCCCGATTTTAAAGAAAAACAAACCCTCAAACAATATTACTAGTTTCAGACCAATATCTTTAACCAGTGTTATTGCAAAAGTGATGGAAAGAATGGTGGCATCTAGACTTAACTGGTTCCTAGAATATTATAACTTAATTAATAGTTCAAGACCGGCTTCAGACAGAATCATAGTGCAAGTGAAAATGTACTCCTACTAAGCCAAGACATCAAGGAAGCTTTCAATAGAAAGGAGGATACCTTGGCAGTATTCATTGATTTTAAATCAGCATATGACTCAGTCTGGAGAAACAAATTAATTGAGAAGTTGCAATCAATAGATGTGAAAAGTAACATGCTTAAATGGATAACTCAGTTTATTTCACAAAATATAATACATATATTTCCAAATATAAACAAACACACCGAGAACTTCCACAAGGTGCTGTTCTGAGCACAACACTCTTTATCATATATATAAATGACCTTCCATCAATAATAAAAACTTTAGAAACCAAAATTGCTTTATTTGCTGACGATGTAGTCATTTGGACTTCAGGCTCTCCAAAAAAACCTGAATTAATTAAAGACAGAATAGAAACAGCCCTAAACAAAGTACATGAATGGAGCTCCAAAAACCTCATGACCATCAATGTGGAAAAAACAAATTATGAATTATTTACACTAAAATACAAACCAGTTAATATTAACATAAATTATAATGGTAAACCACTCAAAGCAATTGATGATGCCAAATACTTAGGCATCACTTTCGACAGAAAGCTAAGTTGGAACAAACATATAACAAACATCTCAGAAAAGGTTGAAAAGAAACTGCACATCCTGAAAAGGTTAGCTGGTGCTAAATGGAGCTGCTCAAGGAGAGTCCTTAACACAACATACAAAATGTACATTAAGCTAAACCTCTTGTACTGTTCTGAAGCTTTAATAACAGCAGCAAATACTAACATCAATAAACTTGAACAAATACAAAATCAGGCTCTTTGCCTAATCAATGGAGCAGTTAAATCCACACCTATTGATGCCATACTTGCCTTAACACAGACCCCATCAATAACAACAAAAATAGAAGAACAAGCATTGCTCCAACACGAGAAAATGTTATGACTGCCAAACTCTAAATGGACAGAAGAGGACCTCCCCCCTTCAATCCTTATAACTCATAGTAGTTTCCTAGAAAAGGTAACACAGATTAAATCCAAATTGAACATTCCTAACACCAGAGAAAATCTACTTATAAGAGAAAATCTATTGGAATTATTGCAACCTACCTTCAATTTGGAATTAATAGAGGAAATAAGTAAATCAGACACACCAAAAGAAATACAAAAACTTCTAGCTCTGGAAACAATCAATACTAGGTATCCCACAGAAGAATGGCTGCACATATATACTGATGGATACTGCAAGGAAAACCTTACTGTAGCTGGAGTTACGTGTTCACATTTTTACTTTTATCATTCTGTTGGCAGAGACACCAAATTATGATGGAGAAATAGAGGCTATACACATTGCTCTAGAAAACAACAACAACAACAACAGTTTAGATTAGGAGTTAGGAAGCTAAGGGGAATGAGAGTAGAGGTTATTTGGGGAATGTGCCTAATCTGCGGGGAGAAGGAAGATGAAATTCACATTATCTTTAACTGTAAAGGCACAAACATTTGGAGGGAAAATTTAAGAAGTAGGAAACGGTTATTCAGGAATAAAGAAATTGTTGTTGTTGTTGTTGTTGTTTTCTAGTGCCTTGCATCTGGTAATGAAGCCATTAGCATTCGTGCTTTCCAATACTTTTGAACTGTAGTTTCTTCTGATCTTAATGCTTCACAGGTCTTCAAGTGGTCTTCATTAATTTCTGCTGTATTGTTACACAGGACACATATTGGTGAGGCTGAGATACCTATTCTGTAGAGATGACTTGCTAAGCAGTCATGATTTGTCAGTAGTCGGAAGGCTGCAACCGCTGTTCTCCTTGGTCTCTGGAGGTTTATATCTGGGTTGGAAAGTCGTGTAATCCATTTTTTATCTTTGGCATTTGTTTCTATTTCTTGTAGGTATGAATGAGAAAATTTTTTAACGATCAAGCGTTTTATTGAGGAATATGAGAAATTGAATTTAGACTTTTGTTTTATTGTTGTGCCTTTCTTTGCAAGTGACTCTTCGTTCCCCATGACTCCACAGTGTGCTGGAATCCATTGGAGATGAACAGTCTTATTAACTTTTTGGAGTTGTGTTAACATTTTGTAGCATTCTCTAATTTTTGTTGACTTCTTTGTAGTATTTGAACATATTCCCTGAATTGCAGCTTTAGAATCTGAAAGAATTACTGCCTTGTTAAATTTATTTAAGGGAAGATTTAATAAATGAAGGAGAGCAATGTGTATAGCCGTTATTTCTCCATCATAATTTGTTGTGTCTCTGCCAACACAATGATAAAAGGGAAAATGTGAACACGTAACTCTAGCTCCAGTAAGGTTTTCCTTGCAGGATCCATCAGTATATATGTGCAGCCATTCTTCTGTGGGATACCTAGTATTGATTGTTTCCAGAGCTAGAAGTTTTTGTATTTCTTTTGGTGTGTCTGATTTACTTATTTCCTCTATTAATTCCAAACTGAAGGTAGGTTGCAATAATTCCAATGGATTTTCTCTTATAAGTAGATTTTCTCTGGTGTTAGGAATGTTCAATTTGGATTTAATCTGTGTTACCTTTTCTAGAAAACTACAATGAGTTTTAAGGATTGAAGGGGGAGGTTCTCTTCTGTCCATTTAGAGTTTGGCAGTCATAACATTTTCTCGTGTTGGAGCAATGCTTGTTCTTCTATTTTTGTTGTTATTGATGGGGTCCGTGTTATGGCAAGTATGGCATCAATAGGTGTGGATTTAACTGCTCCAGTGATTAGACGAAGAGCCTGATTTTGTATTTGTTCAAGTTTATTGATGTTAGTATTTGCTGCTGTTATTAAAGCTTCAGAACAGTACAAGAGGTTTGGCTTAACGTACATTTTGTATGTTGTGTTAAGGACTCTCCTTGAGCAGCTCCATTTAGCACCAGCTAACCTTTTCAGGATGTGCAGTTTCTTTTCAACCTTTTCTGAGATGTTTGTTATATGTTTTTTCCAACTTAGCTTTCTGTCGAAAGTGATGCCTAAGTATTTGGCATCATCAACTGCTTTGAGTGGTTTACCATTATAATTTATGTTAATATTAACTGGTTTGTATTTTAGTGTAAATAATTCATAACTTGTTTTTTCCACATTGATGGTCATCAGGTTTTTGGAGCTCCATTCATGTACTTTGTTTAGGGCTGTTTCTATTCTGTCTTTAATTAATTCAGGTTTTTTTTGGAGAGCCTGAAGTCCAAATGACTACATCGTCAGCAAATAAAGCAATTTTGGTTTCTAAAGTTTTTATTATTGATGGAAGGTCATTTATATATATATGTTAAAGAGTGTTGTGCTCAGAACAGCACCTTGTGGAGGTTCTCGGTGTGTTTGTTTATATTTGGAAATATATGTATTATATTTTGTGAAATAAACTGAGTTATCCATTTAAGCATGTTACTTTTCACACCTATTGATTGCAACTTCTCAATTAATTTGTTTCTCCAGACTGAGTCATATGCTGATTTAAAATCAATGAATACTGCTAAGGTATCCTCCTTTCTATTGAAAGCTTCCTCGATGTCTTAGCTTAGTAGGAGTACATTTTTACTTGAACTATGATTCTGTCTGAAGCCGGTCTGTGAACTATTAATTAAGTTGTAATATTGTAGGAACCAGTTAAGTCTAGATGCCACCATTCTTTCCATCACTTTGGAATAACACTGGTTAAAGATATTGGTCTGAAACTATTAATATTGTTTGAAGGTTTGTTTTTCTTTAAAATTGGGATGATAATGGCTTTTTTCCAGTCGGAAGGCACAGTCATTCTCCAACACGTGTTACACAGTTTAAGTAGGATTTCTTTTCCTTTCCTGCCAAGGTGTTTAATAAACTCTGGGTGGATCTTGTCAGGTCCTGGAGATTTTTTGTTCTGTAATTGTTCTGTTGTTAAATCTAGTTCTGTTTCGTTAAAATCCTGAATAAAAATATCATTTCATATATCTTTTGGCTTATTAGTTTCTCTGATAGTTTTTTGGACAACTTTATCTTGTTTTTTATATGCTTGGGGTATTCTTTGTGACTGAGCATAAAACTTGTTAAGGGATTCTGCTATTTCCCTATCTGTAGTTAAGCTTTTGTTATTATGTTTTAATGGTTCAGTTGTATTTTTTGATAATTTTGTTTTATTAAGGAATTTGTATATTTTATTTCCATCTTTCCTATAGTCCATATGTTCTACAAAATTTGTGAAACTGGCCCTCTTTGCTGTAATTAATTCTTTCTTAAAAATGGCTGCTGTTCTTCTTCAGTTTGGTACATCTTCTGAACACTTGGTTCTTTCGGCTTTGACTCTTGCTATATTTCTTTCTTAGATAAAAGATGGAGACCGAAAGTAGCTATGTTTCTTTAACTTTCCTTTGGGGATATGTGTTTTGGCTGCTGTCAATAATATTTCAGAAATTTTTTTATTCATTTCATCTGTTGACTTGAACTCTGATTCTAACAGTATATTACACTTCCCTTCTATCTCATTTTGGAAACTGGACCAATCTGCTTTTTTAAAATTCCAAGAAGTTTTAATTTTTGGTTTGTTACTTTTATTTATTAGACCTCTTATGGAGTTTATGGTGATTCTGTGGCCTGAACCTGGGTCTTCTATTATTTCTCTTTTTGTATTGTGGATTATGTCAGATGACACCATCAGAAGATCAGGATTTGTACCTGAACCACTATAATGAAGGTAAGTGGGTGGATCATTTGGATTAAATATTAATTCCATTGTTGATGAGTTTAATAGGTCTTCTATGACTCTTCCTGCTGAATTTATATCTCTGTAGCTCCACCTAGGGGAGTGTGCATTAGAATCACCTATTAAAATACTTTTGGTTTCTATGGGAATAGAATTTAGATCTAGTGTATTGTCTGGAGAATTGTAGATTCTATAGTGGTAGTTACTTTTCCATACTTCAATTTTAACTAAGTGAAGTCAATGGCTACCAGTTACCTCTAAACTAAAACTAAACAAAACACAATTTTCTGTTAAGTATTATACTGCAAAGTAGTGATAAGTGCCTTGTTTCTCACTTCTTAACATAGCATACTAGTGATAGGTGTAGTTGGTACTTCTAATTATAATGGACTGCCAATGATAGCCGTGAAAGGTACCAACTGGCCTATTCCCTTGCCCCTCCACTTGTTGCTTGCTGCTAGTGTCCAGAGTAGAATGCCCACAATGTTGTTGATCCATATCAAATATGAAGTTGTGTGGATCCATAGAATAGTAATACAATAATGTTGCAAACTTTCAACTTGTAATTGTTTCCTTCAGCTTCTGAGGTTTACTGTTGTTAGGTAAGACATTTCATTGTGTTTTGAAGAATTACAAGCATGACTGCATTTAGAGTACACAAATAATTTAAAATACATATTTCTTCCATTTTTTTAAGGTAGTGCTATATCATGAAGCACTATCTCCAGAGCCATCTCTGATTATTTAGCGTACACAATAACATAGAGCACACCATACCATTCTAATGTTTTTCTGATTATTAATGTCCTTGCTTTATTGCCACATATTGCATTCATCAGGCATATCTTTTTATACTTTCCCAAGTTGATAGATTCAGCTTATGGTACAACAATATTTGTTTTGGATATGAGGGCTGTCTCAGAAGTAGACATGTAGACAATGGTTGTTGTTTCAAACAAATGACTATGGTAGAAATTACCAACCTTATAAGGCTTAAGATTGAAGTTTGACTATGCTGCGTTGTTTAGCAGTTATTTGGTAGTTATCAACAGTGAATGCTTTCAGTGAATTTGTATACATGGATAAAACTGGGTAACATTATATGATAAAATACTTTCATTTAAAAGGTCTCAGTCCAACTAATATTAAAGCAGAGAGAGATTCTACTCTGGGGGAGTCTGCAGTAAAGTACTGGATTCTACTTTGGGGGAGTCTGCAGTAAAGTATTGGGCACCGGAGTTTGAGTGAGGCTGTAGGAGCTGCCAAGATACACATCGCAGTGGTCAACCAAATGAGGTGACCATACCAGAAATTGTAAAGAAAATCCACAAAATGGTATTGGGTGACTGTTGATTGAAAGTGCGTGAGCTAGCAGACATTGTAGGCATTTCAAACTGAGACTATATTGCATACTGATTGAAAATTTGGACATTAAAAATCTGAGTACAAAATGGGTGCTGAGTTTGCTCACAATGGAACAAAAGCAGTGTTGTAAGAATGTTTTAGTCAAATGTTTGGTGATGTTTTACCACAATAAACCTGACTTTTTGATTCATAACCATGGATAAGACATGGGTCCATTACTCCGCACCTGAGATGACAGAACTGTCGAATCAGTGGACTGAAAGGAGATAATTGGCTCCAAAGAAAGGGAAGACAGTTCCATCTGCAGGCAAGGTCATTGCATCAGATTTTTGGAATGCACCTGGGATCATTTTCATTATCTCCAAAAAGGAAACGCAATCATTAGCAAGTATTATGCAAATCTGTTGCAGCCTTTGAGTGATGAGATCATTCAAAAGCAGCCACCATTAATAAAAGAGAAAGTTTTGTTTCATCAAGACAATGCAACAGTTCACACATCCGTTATTGCCATGGCCAAAATCAATGAGCTAAAGTGCAAATTGCTTCCTCATGCACTCTATTTGTCAACAATGAACAGATAGAGTCTACAGTCAATAGCTATTTTGCAGAGCTTGATGATTCTCACTATAAACAGGGTATCAAAGCTATTAAGCATCACTAGGAAATGTATATTAAGCTAAAAGGAGACTATATAGAGAGACAAAGATCTTTTTTCCCCAAATGTTTATGTTTTCTTTATTAGATCTGGTAGTTGTGGGACAGTCCTCATAAGCTTCATCTTTAAATGAAACAAATTCTAAGAATTGTATTTATAAATACTGGCTTAAAGATGGTATATAAGGAAAAATACGTAAGTTACCTTGTTATCCTGGAGTGAAGTTTTCACAAACAAATTATAAGCCCACATATTGGGAACTGATCTATGTTCTTGATACATACAAAAGTACACTGTGTACAGACACAGTACACTGGGAACTTAAAAGCCTATAAAAGATCCATTAGATTATTATTTCTATGCCAACTTTTGATTTTATTATTACAGGCATAAGCACTGGGGTCAACTATGTCATCAGAATTACATGTTTTGCAGTATAATGAAAATATTTTAACCAGGCAATAAAAGCAAAGAACTGTTATTCAAAGTTTATTGAAACTGTAGAAGGGTGGTTTATAGTATCCCTAAACTGACTTCATCATTTATTTTACTCATTTCATCTCTACTGTTGTACTCACCTCCATGGTCTAATGGGTGACATCTGTGCCATAATCTGGAGGCACAAAATGTTTAAAACTCAAAAGGTTAATTAAAAATAGAATATAATCTCCACAATGTAGCATTACCTTTGGTGTAAAATTCTCTATATTTTTTAGTATGTCATTGAGCCATCCTGAATGCTCTGAAGCAATTCTGGAAACATCTTCTTTGGCCATAATACCTTTGTCTATCAGTTCATCAGCATAAATATCTGGAACAGTCCTATAATATAATCAAGATATTTACATGAAAGAGCTCACCTTTAAAAGTAAATACTACTACAAGTACTGCATGTGCAACATTTTTGGCCTTACTTTACAGGACAAGCAAATAGATGAGAGTTCAGCTTAGTTATTTAATCATGCAGTATTGCCAGCCAAAGAAAGGGAAACAAGTGCAGAAAAAGAATCAATTAACTCCACAAGGAAAATATTTATTACCTTATACATGCGTACTTACTTTATGCATGCTAATGTAATCAAAGTAGAAATTAAAAGGTACAGATGCAATTTTAAAAAATATTGTGATTCTGTGATTACATCTAACTCATGTGCACCTTACACTGCCAAGAAACCTTAACTGAAATATGTTATGTGTACGAGGTCTGTTCAAAGGCTTCTGGAACTTTGTCCACAACATTTTTCATCACTTACCTTTCACTTATTGTGCATGATCTACTTCAAAACATTCTCCTCCATGATTGAGACATCACTCCCAATGCTGTTTCCACTTCTGGAAGCAGTCTTGGTATACTTCCTTTTGGATCGTGCGAAGTACCATCTGCAAATTTTCTTTTATCTCATCTATCATGCAAATCTTTGTCCTTTCAAAAGGATTTTCAACTTTGGAAATAAAAAAAGGTCTGCAGGAGCCAGATCTGGAAAGTATGGAGGATGAGGTAGCACAATGATTTAGCTTTTTGTGCAATAGTCTCATACAAACAGGGCTCAATGTGCGGGTGTGTTATTGTGATGCAAGAGCTACGAATTGTCTCACCCTATTTCAGGTTGTTTCCTTCTCACATATTCTCACAGGCATCCCATGTCACGATAGTACCATTGATTAATAGTTTGTCCCTGTGGCATGAATTCATGATGCACTAATCCATCAAAGTCAAAGAAAACTACAGGGTGTATCAAAGAAATAGGAAATTTTAATTTTGTTGTTGATAGTACATGGTTTATATCAGAAGGCTTAGATTCATGTCATTGTTCAGCGTGATAGTTGCAATTTAGTAAACATGGAACAGTGGACTGGTGAGCAAAGAGGGCTTGCTTTAAAATCTTATTATCTAAATGGTCAAAGCACCGAAGCTTCTTGTAGGGAGTTTTGTCATCATTTTCAACTCCGTCGTCATGATGCTGTGCCCTCTGCTCATGCGATAAATGACTGGGTTCGTAAATCAGAAGAAACAGGCTCAACACTAAAGAAGAAAGCCCCAGGTAAACCAAAATCTATTCGTACACCTGAAAATATTGACTTTTTGGTAGGTGTAAAAAGTAAAGACGACAGATGTAGTCGAGATAAAGAAGCACTTTTATTTTCATAAACAGTAACTTTTTACACTCGTTGCAAGAGCAAGAAAGTCTTTACCGATTCACCAACAGCACGGCTCCGAATTTGTAACACAACAACTGTCCCTTCTCCGTCGGCACGACTCCTCAACGCTTCACATACGTCTGACTGCCTCTTCTGTCGCACTTTACCGCTATTTATATCTCCCAGGCACTATTCTGGAAAGTTCAGTTATTGCGGTGAAATACAAAGCGGAAGATTCTCGAAGTCTCTATCCTTTTCTCTCTTTCGGCAAGTGCCCCAACAATGCGGCCATGCTCTGTCTCTTTCCTTCGGCTCCTTTGCGGTAGTGCCGACAATAATGCGATGGGTGACACTGCTGTTGTCGGCAATTAGATGCGGCAATTAGATGCGGCGCTGACGCTGCTCCCTCCTCAGAGTTGGTCGTCCCGACCAGCACTATCACTGCGGCATCTCCCTTGCGCCCCGGTGGACTAACCCATCGAACCTCTTCTCCAGGAGGCACGATCCTAGGTATCGCTGTTGGATAGTGTACCTTGGTCCGGGTAGGACGACGTATGCCATCCTGCTTCGAAATTCTGCAACAGTACCGCCGGTCTTGACGGTCCCTCGTCCAGTTGCCCTTCTTCCTGGTGTGTTGACGGGCCATCCTGCGCACTTGGAAACGGCTCACTGGGTACCATGTCCGCCGACCTCTCTGGCTCACCTTCGCAGCCACCTTGCTTCCGATGGGTCCGGCAACAAACCCCGCCACATCCGCGCGAGTCGCGTCCACCGCTGCACTCGTGTTCACTCGTGCTCGGCACGGCCTCTCCTGTATCCTACCGTCCAAGATGATTCCACCATTCTTCCGTTCACGGCACTATGCGTCAGGTGATGGGATGGCTCCGACGGTCCCCCCATGTCACACGCCAAGTCGGTTCTCGCGTGTTGCTCGTTTGCTTGTGCGCTTCCCTGCTGATCGTCCTCCACGTCATATCCTGGTTGGTTACGTACCCGACACACTCCTACAGGGGATCCTCGACGACGTCCCTGAACTGCCCGTTTGTCTTCCCCGAGATGTACACTTTCGGTATCTGAAACGGGCGCAACTTTCGCCTCGGCCACTAGGTGCTCCCTCCCCGGGTCTGTGCTATTCCGTCTGCCCCTGGCATCCAGTACTTTGACGCTCTCGTCAACTCTTACTACCAGGGCGCCAAGACGTTCCCCGTCGTCCTCCACGACGTCCACATGCTGGCAGAGGTCTTCCACCTTTTCGCTGAGTTCTTCCACGTCTTCCGTCACGCCAATCAGTTCGCCGAGTTGTTCCACGTCTTCCGTCATGCCAATCAGTTCGCCGAGTTGTTCCACGTCTTCCGTCACGCCAATCAGTTCGCCGAGTTGTTCCACGTCTTCCGTCACGCCAATCAGTTCGCCGTCAATTTTCGCCGATAGCTCCGTCTTCATCTCTTTCAGCTCGGTAGCGAGGTTGTCGTTTCTCGTCTTCATTTTGGCAACGAGGTTGTCGTTTGTCGTCTTCATGTCTTTCAGTTCAGCAGCGAGGTTGTCGTTTGCCGTCTTCATTTCTTCTTTCAGCTCGGCAGCGAGGTTGTCGTTTGCCGTCTTCATTTCTGTAGCGAGGTTGTCGTTTGTCGTCTTCATGTCTTTCAGTTCAGCAGCGAGGTTGTCGTTTGCCGTCTACATTTCTTCTTTCAGCTCGGCAGCGAGGTTGTCGTTTTCCGTCTTCATCTCTTTCAGCTCGGCAACGAGGTTGTCGTTTCTCGTTTCCATTTTGGCGAATAATTCTTTCATCATTGCCATCATCCTGGTTTCCGAATCTCCCTCCATCTTGGTTCAAACGTTGCAACTTCTAACGACGATGTAACGAAACTAGAAGCAATTCGACAGATCCCACTTCTGACATCAATGTGACTTTTGGTGTGGGTGTAAAGTAAAGTAGACGGATGTAGTCTAGATGAAGATACACTTTTATTTTCGTAAACAGTAACTTTTTACACTCGTTGCAACAGCAAGAAAGTCTTTACCGATTCACCAACAGCACGGCTCCGAATTCGTAACACAACAACTGTCCCTTCTCCGTCGGCACGACTCCTCAACGCTTCACATACGTCTGACTGCCTCTTCTGTCGCACTTTACCGCTATTTATATCTCCCAGGCACTATTCTGGAAAGTTCAGTTATTGCGGTGAAATACAAAGCGGAAGATTCTCGAAGTCTCTATACTTTTCTCTCTTTCGGCAAGCGCCCCAACAATGCGGCCATGCTCTGTCTCTTTCCTTCGGCTTCTTTGCGGTAGTGCCGACAATAATGCGATGGGTGACACTGCTGTTGTCGGCAATTAGATGCGGCGGGCGCGGTGACAGAAAGTTAGAGTTGCTATAGTGAACAGCCCGACACGTTCAGTCCGGAGACATTCTCTGGCACTTAACATGGATCACTCTAGTGTACGAAGAATACTGAAAAGCGATCTAAAATTTCACCCTTATGGTGCAACAGCACATACCTGCTGCACGAATCTCTATAACGGAACTGCAAAATTTGTTTGGGAATCATGTCTTATCAAGGAATTGAAACATTCTGCGGCCTGCACGATCCCCTGATTTGTCTGCATGTGATTACTTTTTATGGGTTTGTCTCAAAAGTAAAGTATACGCAAAAACGCCACGAAACATTGACGACCTGAAGACAGAAATTCGTGAAGAAATTGCGAGAATCCCAGTAGTTATGTTGCAAAGAGTGATGAGAAACTTTAAAGATCAATTACAAGAATGCTTGCATGTTGGTGGTGGACACTTAAAGGATGTTATTTTCAAGAAATAGTGGTTATAGCAAATGGCGTACTATTTTCTAGATCTTCATATAATAAAAATTCATTTAATACATTATCTAAGGTTTCATTTCACAATTTCAAAATCTCCCGTTTCTTTGACCCACCCTATATAAGCATGGTTTTGACATTTAATCTGACTGACAAGCTTTTTTTGGTCTTGGAGAATCGTTTCCAACCCATTGTGAAGATTGAACCTTGATCTTAACATCATAACCATAGACCCATGTCTCATCACCAGCTATGATTCTCTTAAGGAACATCTTGTTCTCATTTGCACGATCCAAAAGCCTTTCACAGATTGCGAGGCAATGGTCTTCTGGTCTTGCCTCATGAGCCGTGGGACGGACTTGGTGGCAACACGATGCGTTACAAGATGCTGTGTCAGGATTTCACAACACGATCCAACTGAAATGTCACATTCTTCTGCAATCTCTCGTACAGTCAGTCTTCAATTGGTACGCACAATTTTGTTGATGTTCCTGACATGAGCTTCATTGGTATATGTCAAAGGGCATCCTGAATGAGGGTCATCTTTAACTTCCATCCAGCCATTTTTAAACAAAATGAATCCTTCATAACACTGAGTATGGCTTAAGCACTCATCAGCTTAGGCTTTCTGCATCATTTGGTGTGTCTCTGTAAAGGTTTTCTTGAATTTCATGCAAAATTTAATGCAGACGCATTGCTCCTCCAACTCTGCCATCTCAAAATTTACAAACTGTGCGACACAACGTTCTTCTCACTAAACAATGACTAACAGACATACAATAATGAAACTTCCAGCAGGTGCACAATAAACACAGGCATGTATAGGGATGCCAACACCATTTTGCTCAAACATTCCATTGGCGTGAACTTACGAATGTTCTGGAATTTTTTGAACAGACCTCATATACTTAGAAATGCATGCACTATAAATTTTTATTTTTCTTATCATTAATGAGTGAGTGTATTACACATTTGAGCAAATGGTTTACTACAAGGAGTAGCATTCTAACATATGTATATTTACAGCAACAAAGCATTTAAACCAAGTTTATTCTCCATTAATAATATTTTGAAATCTAATGCACATATTGTTTGTGGAATAAATACAATAATAAAGTCATTTACTCTGTAATAGAAAGCAACTTACTGTATTTACTCTTGAATTTACATAATTTTTGGACAACATTTTGGATTAAAAATTAGGGATATAAAACTATGTAAGGAATAAGCTTGTAGTTCCAAGTTTCCTTAAATGAGATTTAAATCACTTTTATTTTTGCATCCTAACTGCTTGTATCATCATGGTTAGACACATCATTCAAAGGGTCACCTAAATCAGTGAGTCAATCAGCAAATCAGGCATAATCTTCTGATCATTGAGGTTCATTTGAGATTTTGGTTCTCTAAAAGCTCCTTTCTATGATGTCTAATGAAATAGATCTTCCATGAAGAAAGAATCCAGTTATAAAATGTTGGGAGCTCAGGCTTCTAGATCTTTTTCTTCCTGGGCATAAATTTATGCTACCTCCAACATTTTCTGTCCAAGTTATAAAAACAATTGGTTCATAAAATATGTGGGAGGTAAATTGTGCAAGTAAATATGGTAATTACTTAACATTTAATAGGAAGTCTTAGTCCCTGTTACTGAAAACTTAAGGGGAATGTGGTGCTTCCATTAATTATAGAAAAATACTGCTCTACTGCTCTATCTCTAATATGCATATGGTTAAGGTGTATTCCACATTGCAATGTAGCTAATGCCATTTATGCAATTAACTGAAACCTAGAGGTATTATCAAAATTTGTTTAAATGATAACAAACACATACTTTGCTTTGGTATTCTGTAGTTGAGGCAGAGAGAGTTTACATGGGCACCTCAACTAATTCACAAGAGGAAAATAAGACTTTAAAATGCGCTAAATTGGTTAAAATAAAAACCTTTTTATCAGCAATTTTACATTATTTATTTTTGCGCAGCTCCTAAGCACCTTGTTTACAAATTTATTGTAGTTTGACGTCTGCATATTTACTACACGTTTTACATATTATAGCATAAAATAAAGGTTTGTGGTCAAATGATACCTTATGTACTAAAGAACCAGAATTATTTTTCCTGGACAACATGGCTGACACATAATTTTAAACTTTAGTAAGACAAATAAGAAGCATCATTAATAATCACTTTAAAGCATAAAATTAAAAATGTATCCCTTATTTCCATTTTGCATATGCTGTGCATGTCTTTATTTACAATCTTAAACTGTATGTAATGTTAATGAGATGGGTCACAAGTAACTTATGGCACAGTAATCTACTCATTGCATTCCAATTTCCTGTTATTTTCTGGCTTGTAATATTATGAGGAACGTTTCATAAATAATGCATGGTAATTTTTTTACTTAAATATTTTTTTTTTTCAATATCTCTTTACAGTCTTTAAATATAGTATCCCTGCTTCCCTATGACTGAATCCCAATGACTGAATCCCAATGACTGAGAAGCTCTATTATTCCATCCAGGAAACCACTTCTGTTTATTTGTTGAATGGCTCGGGTAACAGTGGTAGAAAGCTCTTCCATTGAAAGATAACAGCATATGATTTTTCAACTTCAGGAACAAGTTGAAGGCTGGTGAACTCATGTCTGGGCTGTAGGGAGGATGCAGCAACATTTCCCATCTGTATTTGCATAATCTGTGGGCTACAGTATTGCTGATATGCAGGCGAGCATTGTCGTGGAGAATGAGTGGCCCGCCTTGAGCAACTGAGGTTAGGTTTTGTGCATTTTTCTGCACAGCTTTTGCATGCACATATACTGATATACTGCTGTGACATTTGTACCACATGGGACTCTATCTGCCACAAGCTTCACATTTCGTTCATCTGTTGACATTTTTTGCCTTCCAGGTCTTGGATTATTGTCTCTGCCCATACGACCACCACGAGAATGATTAACTCAACGTGAAACTGTGCCACAGTGCACTGTAAACTTACCAAAACTTCACTTAATGCATTGTGGATTTCTGTTGTATTTTGGGCGTATAAAGTTTCGGTCTTGATGTATGCCCTCTGATCTTCAACAGTACAGTACCCAAGACCCTGCAGGATCTATTTGTACCTCTTGCCAATTTTTGTTAGAGTACACAGCCAAAAAACAAGAACATGTAATTCTTCCTCAAGCTTCCAACTACATCTGACATGCTTTTCATTAATGTTGGATTATCCAGTCCACAGTAATAACAACATGTGCATTACTTATGAAATGTCCATCATAATTTTCCTGTTAATAGGCAACAATTTATACATTTATATGTAAATGTATTACATTCTACATGTGTTTTATTATTTTTCTTTTTAAGCTTAAGATGTGATAAATCAGAAAATAACTAGTTTATATCTCCCTTATGTATGAAATTTAAAATGGAGAATGTGGACTTCAGTTCAAGAAAAGCACTACAGAAACATTGATAACATTTGTGGTTGTTAGTGGAAATGAAAACTGAAACCAGATTTAGGTCTAGTGCTGTAGAAGTGCTATGAATTTGTGGTGATAAACCAGATGAAATAACTGTTAGAAACTACATAGGAAAAAACTGAATGATTTATTGTATAAAATAAGAAAGTATGTTGCAGAATCTAAAAAGAATTTGGAAAACGTAAGGTAATCCTACTTGGATCTCCCATTTATTGTTACCACCACTATTTTTTTTTCTCTTAAGAGAAATCTCATACTTAAAGTTATCTACTAAGTCAAATTTCAGACATGAATAATAATTCTTAAGTTGTTTTTTCCTTTCTTTTTAGAAAAGAACCCTGTACAGAATCAAGAAGATACACCTACATATTATCTTATTTTAGCTTAATTACAAGCTATATATTTAAACATACACCTTTTACCTCCGTGTGTGTATTATACCATAAACAGCAGGATTTGTGAAAGTAGGATCATCTAACTCGTTATGTCCCCACTGCCTGTAGCAATTTAAGTCCACAAATACATCCTTCCTGAATATCCTCTGATATTCACAAGCTATTTTGGTAGCTTTTATTACCATCTGCAACCATAAGATATTCATAATTGTTTTTTGAAAATTGATGAGGATTAAGATGACTTTATTTAAATATAGGTATTAATTTTCTAGACATTTTTGTAGGTGTATCACATAGATTTACAATTTGTTTTTAGTGAAATTGCTCACTGATAAGCATGATGCAGCATCACACTTACAACAAGAGGTCACATTCATTTCTTATTTTAAAACTTTCTACTTCCTTACAACACTGCAATTTATTTGTGGATTGTAGAATAAGCTCATACCAGATGAATTATCTGAGGTGAACCCATAATATAGCCTATGTGACTTACTGATTTCAACCTCTTTTACTTCTCAGTAAACATACACACTATGATGAATGCTAATGTGTAGGTATCAGAACAATGTCTGTGTAATGCCTGACATATACTCTGTGAAATATTTTTATATTGAAGAGCTTATACATCAGTCATAGAAGTTAATGAATGTTTTGTCTTTTGGGGATCATAGTCTTTAAAGTTCAAACTGTGACTATACATTTTCAGCATTCACAAAAGTTTAACCAACAGCACTGAAAATGTGAAGTAGCATCCATTACATAATGGTTATGACTGTAAACAAATTAATAAAACTGCAGCTGCTCAACATCAGTAGGCCAATGGTGGTTGTGGTGGTGGCGGAGGCGGTGGCGGTGGCGGTGGCGGTGGCGGTGGTGCTACCACCTAATGGCATTGATGTACAGTGCATTCATAGATTTGCCGGATGTGGCACTGGACTGAACAAGGACCAGTGCACCCTCCGCCAAAGCTATGCCTTAATGACTGGCAAGTCATGAGTACAGAACACTAAACTACTATACTAGCTTACCTGCATCACAACAGATGTTGAAATTGATGGCCTTCAATGCAAGCACATTCGCTATATCTCGAAAGCAATTCTGGTTTAATGAAAATTCCCATATTATTCATGAAGTTCTTCACAAAAGTTAGGATTTGGTGTGCAGTGAGTGGGCATACAATTATTGGTCCCATATTTTATGATACAATTGATTCACATGTTTATGTAAATTTTATTTTAAATAATTTTTTCTGCAACTAATAAGAAATGAAAGATTGTGTGGCTGGTTTCAGCAGCATTCAGCTACAGTGCACACTACTGCAGATTTTATGCATGAACTGGGAAGTCTGTGTGGTGTGCAGAATAATGAGTCGAGGGTTGTGGCCACCTCATTCCGCTGACCTAATCCATGGGATTTTTATTTATGGGGAACATTAAGTAATTAAGTGTAAGCATCAAATTTGCACACGTTACAAGAATTGAAGGAGAAAATTACAAGAAATATAGAGGCAATTGGTCAATGTGAACTTTTGCAAGTAAACCAGAATTGGAAAGAGTAGAGTGAGACTGAAAAATTGAATGCCATGACCAGGATTTGAACCACAGATCTACCAGTTACCGTCGGCTGCTCTAACCACTAAGCTATCATGGCCAGTGTGCCGATATGACATTAAATTCTCCAACTCACTTGCATTATTCCCGGTAAACCACACAAGGGGAGCCCAATTTTCTTTAAGATAAACCAGAATTGTTTTCAGAGATATAGGGAATGTGTTCACATTGAAGTTCCTCTATTTTAACAGCTGCTGTGATGCACATAAGCCTAATGTAGGTTAGTACAGTAGTTGGTTTAATTCAAAAGGTGAGTCAATTAATTCACCTTTTGAATTAAATTGATTATAACAACACTGTTTTCAAACTTCTAAGAAAGGAAGACAGTAATTGGTGTTCCATACCCATGACTTGCTGGTCATTTATGCGTAACTCTGGTGGAAGGGACATTGGTCCTTGCCTGGTCTTGTGCTACAGCGGGACAGTATGGCTAATCTGTGAATGCACTGTACAATGCTAATGATAGGATGAACACATAGTGCAAAAAAAAAAAAAAAAAAAAAAAAAAAAAAAAAAAAAAAAAAGCTTCACCTGCTATGCTAGTGCATTTCAAGTGTGCATGATCCATATGTGCTTGGCCTCATAAGGTAATTACATCATACATGTTGCACGTACACAGAAGCTCTTTAAAACAAACAGGTCAAGATGTGCTACCAACCCTGATGTCACATTTCATCGACATTCGAGGAGTAGCATCATAGATTTAAACACTGTAGGTTTTAGATTATTGTATATATGTTATGTTTAATGGCATTCCAAGATAAACTAACAAAGAAATCTGCAAGGTGCCAAAAGTTTTGGGTGTTCCTGTGTTCTTGTGCTCTTAGCATCAGTTGCAATTGGTAAAGTGATCTCAAAAATGTTGTTTGATGAAATTAACTGAACTTAGCTGAACTCTTCTAATGTACCTATGCCATTGGCATACACACCATATATTTTTCTGCCAGAGTGGACAGGTAGGGTGAGGTAGGACTGAGGGATTACTTATTGCATTATGGGAAGATTTAGCTGTGTAGATTTCTGTTTCATGGAGGCACAAGTAGGATGTATGGTGTCAACCTTACTTTAAAAAAAGGCACATTTTTATGTTACATAAAAGATTCCTATATTGCTTAATGTATTGTTAGTACAGAAGTAACATTGCACGTTCATTTATTTTGGGCTTTCAAGGGCAAGGGTTTGAAGGCAATGATGGCAATGGTTATCAGTAGAGCTCAGATTTTTATGTAATTACATATTTTAAATCCTGCACATTTCAATGAGAAGTAAAAATGTTGGCAAACTACGTCATTTGGGACTCCCTTACAAATTTTTTTACATATTTTGCACATTTCTAAATATTTTAACAATGTTACATAAAACATACATATTTTCTGGGTTTCGTTATAATTTTATTATTTTTTAAAAAATATTTCACATTATAAACTACTACTTTCACAAGTTTTGCTGAAAGCAACAAAAATCACTCTGCGAAATAGGATGCAAGTTAAATTAAGGATGCAATAATAACCATCTTGCCTCATTCTGATTGTTGTCCGTTGATATCAAAGCAGATATCGCTCGACAATGTTGACCTCCAGTGTCACGTTTCTTGTAGCACTTTGGGCATTTACAAGAACTGAAGAAATTTGTTGTTACCATTGTCGCAGTAGTCGGCATCTTGTAATATAATAGCTGCAATGAAACACTGGACAACCATCAATATAGTGAGGTGATACTACTGCAGTTAGTTTCTTACAAGCCTTAGTAAAATGGCACCAGTTGCGTCTTCACTATCCTGCAAGTTGAATTCATGGGTGAAATTAGATAGTGCCTTTACAACCGACGGAAAAGTAATAGTCTGTCAAGCACGCGGTAAAAGAATTGGTTGTTCCATGAAATCTCAATTGGAACAACATATCAAAGTGCTTTTCGCATACGCAACAAACACCTACAGTCTTCCAGAAAGCAAGCCACTGCTTATAAGAACATTTTATACCATAGGAGACAAGCAATGGAATAGTATGGTTATTCACAATACGTTGAAAGAAGCAAAAGACTCAAAATGAAAATGCCTGGTTGTTCATTGTATGTCAAGAGATAGAAAACTGAAAATGCATCCTCATTATAAAAATTATCAATTCTTTTGAACTGATTGTTTCACTCATTGGTAAATTGGTTCAGTATTTCAACATTGTTTTACCATCCAAAATTTAAGTAAAACAATTAAGTGAAATGAGTAATTTTGATAAATATAATCCAAAACACATTTTTTATTTCGTAATTACCTACTTGAAGATAAATTTTAGGTAAATTCTGCATAAAACAAAATATTTCCCCTATAATTAATTCTATATTTAGTAAATTTTAACTCATTGTAATTAATTTACGTACTTACAGACCTATAAAATTACAAAATTCTGGGTAGTTTGCAGTCTACATTGACATTTGAGGTGGTAATTTTAACAGTTAGATTATTACATAATTTTACATATTTTGTTGATATTACATATTTCATTACATATTTTGATGTTTTTGTTGCATAAATATGTACATATTTCGCTCCTTGATATTACATAAAAATCTGGGCTCTAGAAATCAGTATTACAAAAGCACTACTAATGGTATTACTAATTGCTGTAATTTTGAATGATATGAAGGATTTCCACTCTAACCCAGTCTCTACATATTCACAAACATCCTACCTGTAGGATGCTTACACTAGACTGCACAACTGAGGAATCCTAATGAATTAAAGACCTTTGAAAAGCATCCCTACAAGGGTCACTATGAAAGTTTTGAGATATACCAAGAATATTCTTTTTACTTTCTCTACTGGTAAGTAGGGGAAGTATTGTATTCCACCCAAAAAGTCGATGTCAAGATTTCACCAGAAATATATGTTTTGAGACCCCCTGAATCCAAAAAAAGCATTTTTAGAAAAAGGTCCCTGTGTGCGTCTGTGCGTCAGTCTGTGGACAGCATAACTCAAAAACGAAAAGTCGGTTAAAAACAAAAGTTGGTATTTAAGTTTAATGTCTTTCAAGGATGGGACACGAACATTTTGAAGAAAATAGCCCCACCCTAAACTACTCTTTACATGGAAAATGTTTCGAAAATTTGATTTTCTTGAAAATGGCTCTAACGATTTTGATTAAAATGTCATATGTTTGAGATATTTTGATGACAAAATGAAATGTATATCTTGAATTTTCTGGCTATAGCTCCTGTAGTCCTATTTACTCTGGACGACTTTTGCAGCTTCCCCTACTAGATTAGGACTAAATGGTGGATGAATCATAAGTTTGACCTCTGTAAGAAACCTCCTTTAGGTCTTGTCAACATTTTCACACACCACTCAATATAGGCATATTTTTGTTCTTCAGTCAAATTGAGACATTCATCGGGATGTGTGCTTTTTCACACTATAAGGAGTTCATGGAATATTTTCAAAGCTGCTGGTGAACCAATCTGTAACACTGCCTCAATTTCTTTAAATGATATGCAATTATTTTCATGTAACATTTTTCTCAACATTGAAATGTTTTCCTCAGTTGCTGCCTTTGCTGGATATGTGCTTCTCTCTTCATCTTTCAAGTATGTTCAGTCCCTTGAAACCACTGAAAAACTATGGCACCGGAAGGAGCAACGTCCCCAAAAGCCTGTTATAAATGTTCAAGTCTTTGGCACTGGTTTAACCCACTTTTAAGATCATAGAAAATCGTTGAACAAAAATGCTTTCTTTCCAGCCCATTGCAGGGACTGAATACCTGCGCGCTATGGATTATTCATCCTTGTGCTGCTGGAATTCCTAGAGTGGGAGAATCACTACCTGATACCAGTTTACTCACAAAGGATGGGACTGTCCCAGATTGCATTCAATTTGAGTGGGTCAACTTTGATTTTCTCATATCTCAAAACTTTCATAGTGATCCTCGTATTGACTAAGTTATGTACTAAGTGCAGAAAGCTCCTTCAGATCCTCTCCCCAACCCCAACATAACTTCTAATGAGGGATAATATGAGGGTGGAAAGCCCCTATGACTCCTCTCTGCTTATCTAAGAGGATAGTTGAATATTTCAAATAAATGATTGGTAAGGTAAGTTGGTGTTACCATCACATACTGACATGTGTTACATCATCAAAACAATTTTGGTATTAGCTCATTGGTTTATTTGGGTTTGGCAGGCATTTCAGTTAGTCCAACTGTTTTTGTTAAAATGGAAAAATGCACTATCGTTCAGTGATTTGCTTTTTACTTTTGGATGGGCAAACTTATGAGGAGATAAAAGCAAAATCAGATGCTGTTTACGCAGATCTTTTCCCATCTATATAAACAGTTAGATATTGATTCAAATTTTAAACATGGTCAAACACATGGGCATCGGCAGACTTATTTTAAGGAGGGGCAGTATATTGGAAGTTTGCAATCAAACAATATTAATTCATTATTCTGTTGTCAAAATGTATAGTATTTGTTATGGATAACCGTATCAATTTATGCTAAATAAAAATTGTTCTTTACATCAAAATTGAAACAATAGTCTAATACTCAGTAATTGACTACACATTAAAATCATTAATTTCCAAGGGGGGACTGCAGCCCCTTTGTGATGCCTATGGGAGCAAAAATGTTTTTAAAACTATTTCAATGTCCTTTTCTATTAAGCACTATTTAGGCTGGAATCTATTTATAGGTAATAGTGGGACCAGAATGGTAACAAAAGAGTGGTGTAATATATTAAGCAAAATAATTACGTTAAAAGAAGTACTTTGCATTATTTAAATTGATTGTTTGGCATATTATTATTGTATATGAATTTATACAATTATCTTGAGTCATGGGCATCATCATAGGTTTTCTTCAGGAGAGGGCCGCAAGTTGGAAGTTTGTAATCAAACAATATTAAGCCATTATTCTGATGTCAAAAGTTGTAAAAGATATGAATTATACTATTTGTTACAGATAAGCATATTAATTTGTGCTAAATAAAAATTGTTCTTTTCATCAAAATTAGAACAATAGTCTAATGCACATTAAATGCATTAATTTCCAAGTTGCCATGTGGCACCTTCACAATGCCCGTGGTCAAACATCTGTTGTTGAGGAGGAGCACATAGGATGCACAGAAGATGCGATTACTTGGTCCATTATAAATTTGTGAAAGTGCGAACGTTGAAATGGAAGATTATGGTTATTATGGTCAGGAGGCGGTAAGAATGAGATAGTTTGGGAGATCATCAGGGGGAATGGGAGTGTTTATAAAGAGAGAGAGAGGCTTCCAGGTTAAAGTGATAGAGGAATCATGTGATCATAAAGTAATATGCGTAATACCAATTGATCTCTTGGAGAAAGCTGATAAGGGGGCTATAGCCACTGCGTATAACCCACCAAGTGCGTCTGAATTTTATGATCATAAACTATTCTTTTAAATGAGCCAGGATTTGGAGGTGCTACATAATAGTCATCCAGGGATAAAAATAATTGTGGTAGGGATTTTAATGTGAGAATAAGGGATGAACAACTACAAATTAGAACAGAAGAAAATGAAGAAAGAGGACAGGAAAGGGAGGGGAGAAAAAGTAGGGATAAAATTATTAATAAGGAGGGTAGTAAGCTAATACAGTTCTGTGAAGAGAATGGTCTGGATATATCTAATGGGGTTAAAGGGAAGGATAAGATGGGCGAAATTACATTCCTTACATGGTCAGTGAGTGAGTGAGTACGTAGTGTTTAAGGGCCCGTCGACAGCTAGGTCATTTGGGCCCCAAGTCAAATTTAAAGGATAAAACACTCACCAACTTCTGTTTAAAAACTAAGCTACAATACAAAACTGTTGTTGTTGTTTTCTAGTGCCTTGCATCTGGCAATGAAGCCATTAGCATTCGTTAGCGCGCTCGCCTACCACCTAGGCGGCCCGGGTTCGATCCCAGGGACCCGCATGTGGTATTCGTGGTGGACGAAGCGGCGTCAGGGCGGGTTTTCTCCGGGTACTCCGGTTTCCCCCGCCATCTCATTCCACCGGTGCTCCATCTTCATGTATCATCAGTGTCACCGCCTGCGGTGCCGTAGTAGTAAAAGCGGGCGTTAAACACTACAACAACAACAACATTAGCATTCGTACTTTCTAATACTTTTGAACTGTAGTTTCTCCTGATCTTAATGCTTCACAGGTCTTCAAGTGGTTTTCGTTCATTTCTGCTGGATCGTTACACAGGACACATATTGGTGAGACAATACAAAACTAAAAAATGCTAAAACAGTTAAAATACTAAAAAGTTAATGTTAGAACCATTAAAACACCAAAAAGATTAAAACGCTAAAAGGTGAACAAATAAAACAGTGACGGTTTTAAATACTAAACAGTAAAACAAGACAAATCTAACTGCAGATTTGTAAATCATAAAATGAAAAGCCTAATACTAAAAACACAAGTTATACTTGTTTGGCAAATCCAATTTCAGCGACGAACCACAGCACCGTATCTACGGAGACTGGGTCGTCGCCTAGGATGGACCACAGACTAAAACCCAGGCCAACAGGCGCGGCTTATAAATATGTGCTACAGTGCTACAGCACAATGATTATTTTGCAGAAAATAGTTTCTTCTTTGTATTAAACATATACTCAATTATTATTGCACATTTTCTTTCACTTTCACTATTTTATATGCCGCGCGCTAGTGTTCTTTGCTCATTGTGTGCGAAGATGATGCATACCTCACATACACAAGATAGGTGCTGCGTTAGGTGCTACAAAATTCTTCAATCCTTTGCAGGGAATGTAGACCAATCCACGCATGCGAAACATAGGTGTACGATTTTGAAATCTGTTCTCCTATTGGTTGAATTTACCTAGTGTTGCACTCCCATGAAGTGGAACACATGAATTCATGCTGCTTCTGTACAAAGTCGCTAGATAGCAGGATTGCAATGTCATCTAACGACTTTGCTTGCTGTTGTGCAAATTCGGCCATCTATGTGGTGTTGAGGCAACTATCTGTTGCCGGTGATAGACCTTGCACGCAACAGAGAGAATAAAACTCTCGGAAGTTGGACATGTGGAGCAATTACTGTTGGCACAACTTATTTTTGACATCAACAAATAACCGCGAAATACTCCATAAACTCAGGTTATGAACGTCAGTTTCGTGTGCTGAGCAACATCTGTGTTGTGTACGCTAAAATGAATTCTGTGGACAGCCTTTCTCTAGGAGGACTCTAGAAGAAAAAGTTCAAGTGAAGCAGTTAGGGAGGCAAACACCAAATCTAAACATCACGCAACCTGCAAAAGGAGGGAGAAATAATTCTTACACCAGGCGATTTAACCTCAAAATTTATTAGCATGCATGGATATGTGGACGAGAGGAAAGAAATGCTCTTTTCTGTTTTCCATGCTTGCTTTTTGGGAACAGTGATTCGTGGAGTACGACGGGAGTGACAGACCTAGGGCATGTTAATGTTCTTATTAACAAACACAAACAAAATGTAAAACATTTAAACAATGTACTAGATTTAAGTGCTATAGGTAGTACAAATATCGTGACTCAGTTAAGCTGTGCTTATCAAGAAGTGAAGCTGAAGCATAATCTGCAAGTAGAGAAAAACAGGTATGTGCTGTCCCGCATAATTGACTGTATAAAGTTTTGTGGTGCATTTGAGCTTGCTTTGAGAGGACATGATGAGACTGAATCTTTTTAAAATCCTGGCGTGTTTTTAGCACTTATAGCTTTAGTAAGTAACATCGATAGTGCTGTGAAGGAACACATGGACTCAAACCATATATTCAAAGGGACCTCTAAAACCATCCAAAACAAACTCTTGGATTGTATGTTAGAAGTCTGTCGTGAGGTGATTCTGGAGGAAATGCAAGAAGCTGATTTTGTGGCTGTTATGGCAGATGAAACCACAGATGTATCGCATCAGACCCAGCTTGTATTAGTATTTAGATATGAGAAAAAGGGTGTTCCATATGAGAGATTTTGGGGTTTTTTGCAATCAGAGAGACAAAACGCAGAAGCAATTTCTGAAAGCATATTAAAAGTGCTTAATGAACTATTCAGAGATAAACGTCATAAACTTATTGCCCAAACTTACGATGGAGTTTCAGTAATGAGTCGTGCAGTTGATGGAGTACAAGTCAAAGTACCATCTCAGTTTCCAAATGCGCATTATATTCACTGTTATGCACATCAACTGAACTTAGTGATGGAACATGCAGCTTCGCAGAATAAGTCTGCCAGAATATTTTTTCTTAATCTCTCTGCTTTTCCTGCCTTTTTCTCGAGATCCCCACAGCGCTTGGCAGCTCTGGATTCTGCGGTGGCTAGAAGAGTTCCTGGTGGTTCTGCAACTAGGTGGAATTTTAGATCCAGAACTGTTAATGTCATTTATGAAAATCAGGAAGAATTGCTGCAGTGCTTTTCGGAGTTGGAAAATTCTGCCCATAATAAGACTTGTCTGGAAGCAAATGGGCTTCGGCGTTATTTAGAAGACAGCAAATTCCTTTCATGGTTGAAATTCTTTCACCGAGTAATGCCTCATGTTGATGTACTTTATAATCAGCTGCAATCAAGATCAACTGAGGCTGTTAAAGTACAAAATGCTGTGTCTTCATTCATTCAGTGCATCTATGACATTCGAGAGGCAGCCGATGATATATTTGTGATTCCATCTGAATCAATGAGCAAACGCCAGAAGGGAGAATGTCTAAAAATAGAAGCCAAAGAAGTGTGTGACCACATTATCGAGGAAGCTAGACGTCGTTTTCAGTCGCTTAGTCATCTCGATGCAGCAAAGCTGCTAAACTCTAAATTCTTTGGCAGCTTTTTAAGTCAGTTTCCTGAGGGTGAACTTCAAACTGCTGTGACTACGTATACAACACTGAACAAGAAAATGTTAAAGACACAACTTAGCATTCTGTATGCAAGACCTGACTTTAGAAACATTGACGGGGCTGTGCAACTATTGCAATACATAATTTCTAACAGTCTGCAAGATTCGTTTTCTAAAGTGACAACTTTAATAAAAAGTTTGATTACAACGCCAATGACCACTTCTGAGCCAGAAAGAAGCTTTTCATGCTTATAACGCGTAAAAACGTTCTTAAGAAACACTATGTCACAGGATCGTCTTACTGCTCTGGCAATGCTGTCCATGGAGAAAAGCATCGCTTCTAAGATGGAGGGGTTTAATACCAGAGTGATCGATAAGTTCTGCAGCCGGAAGGAGTGCCGTATGGACTTTATATTTCGCCATTAGGTAAGACTAATTATGTAAAATATGTTATCATTGTGCGGTACTGTAGCACACACCTTATTTTGTTCACCAGCCGCCACTGCAGTCAAGCGACTGGCGCACCGGGGCATATCGTGGACAATCAATCAAAACGTGCGACACGGAGAGTTGGACGTCGCACGTGTGACAGACAGGGGCCGGGTCACCGCGCAAATGGTGGCCATGTGTGGCGCGTGTGTGATCTATGAGTAACCGCGTTAATATGACCTCTCACCGACGGGAATCCCTGCAAGAAGTCCGCCAGGGTTTTACCGGGTCCTTGATTGTCCGTAAGCGGGTGCCAGTCAGCTCTTCCCAAGATTTCTGCCAAACAGAATAAAGATGGCAACGGAAGTTTCGCTGCACATCTCTAAAAGGAAGAGCATATGTGGAAAACACGGGCAAACGACATGCAGCCTTAGCCGCCGCATCTGCCTCCTCGTTGCCGGGAATACCCACATGACCTGGGATCCATGTAAAAACAAACTGGTATCCGCGAGAAAATAACTGTGAAACGAGTGTCTGGATTTTAATTATCAATGCTGATGTGCCGAGAAACTGTTGCAACGCCTGAACAGCACTCATGGAGTCGCAGCATATGATGAAGCTGTCAGGAACCGAACTAGAGATAAAGAGTAAGAAATAAAAGATGGCAAACAGCTCGGCAGTAAAAACGGAACTGTTGTCCGGAAGTCTATACATATGAGCCTCGCCGCTGTACATGAAACTACATCCCCCCCCCACCTGGGACCCGTCGGTAAATACTGGTGTGCAAGTCCGGTAACGTCCCAGGAGCTCGGTGAATAGTTGGCGAAACACCGAGTTAGGGGTAGCCACCTTCGCATAGCCCGAAAGCTCCAGGTCGAACCACGCGCGCTGGAGTTGCCAAGGAGGGTAGCGGCCTATAGACGATCGCTCTACATGGGGCATGCGAAAATCATGTGCAGTGAGCAGTTCACGGAATCGTATACCACAGGGACGCGAGATAGTGGTATTACGTATATAACGGTGGGCGAAGTCGGGACGTAACACGCATTGGAACGAAGGATGACCGGGGTGAGCGGCCAACCGTGCCACGTAGGAACTGAGTAAAAACGAGCGTCGGACAGACAGTGGAGGTTCGCCAGACTCAGCAAACAGACACGCAATTCGACTAGTTCGGAAAGCCCCAGTGGCCAGACGGATACCAGTATGATGGACAGTGTCCAAAAGGCGGAGTTTAGAGGCGGACGCCACGCCATATATAAAACAGCCGTAGTCTAGTTTGGACCGGACCAATGAGCGGTACAACCTCAACATTACCGTGCCGTCGCCGTCCCAAGATGCCCCAGATAAAACCTGGGGTATCCGAAGCGAACGATCGCAGGAAACACGAAGATGTCGAATATGGTGCTCCCATGTGAGTTTGCTGTCGAGGTGTAGGCCCAAGAACTTCAGGTGCGGAACAAACGGTAGACGTGTGCCACGCAAATAAAGATCAGGAGGAGGGTGTACGCCACGAAGCCGATGGAAGTGGACACACTGTGTTTTGGTAGCGGAAAACTTGAAGCCCGTGCGAAACGCCCACTCGGCGATGGATGTTATGATCAGCTGCAGTTGACGTTTAATATGCTCAAGATTATACGAGCGATAATATACAGCAAAATCGTCAACATACAGTGGCATCGGGATTCCGCTACGAACAGCACAATTGATGACGTTAATCGCAACGGCGAAAAGCGTGACACTCAGGATCGATCCCTGGGGTACACCATTCTCCTGGATCTTCACCTCAGAAAGCGTGTTGCCTATGCGGACACGAAAACGGCGAATTAATAAAAAGTTAAAAAGAAAAACGGCTAAGTGACCGCGCAAACCATTACCGTGCAGAGTACGAAGGATGCCATAACGCCATGTAGTGTCGTAAGCCTTCTCCCACGGCATGCTGCTTCATCAAAAAGGCATTTTGGATGTAATTTTTCAGGCGTGTGAGATTGTCTACACAGGAGCGATGGCGGCGAAAGCCGCACTGAGCATTGTTAAGCAGGTTATTCTTCTCTAGCCACCACCCTAAGAGTGTTAATCATACGTTCTAAGGTCTTACAGACAAAATAAATAAAATAAATAAATAAAATCTGAAAACTTTCATCCCAGTACCTAATTCCTTACACCGAGACGTAGCTTCCAAATTCAATACATTTATTAATAAACGATAAAAAATACAAATCTACAAAACAATTTTTCAAATAAAAAAAATTAAAATAAAATTAAAAAATATATATATAATATAATAAAAAATAAAAAAAGTAATAAAATAAAATAAGCTACCAATTCAAATACAGAATAAATATACAAATAATACTGGTATCCAGCATTAAAATTAACTGGTATCCCTCTACTAAAATAAAAAAAATTAAAATTTACAAACTTACAAGTCTATAATACAAAACATCGGTAACCGATATTACAAATACTGATATCCAATATTTAAATAAAGAACAATTTTTACAATTAATTAAATCAATTAAAATATACAAATACAAAAATTACGCACAATACTCCATAAAATTTCAAATTATTCCAAAACATTTCTCTAAATTCATAAAATTAACCAACCATTAAGTTCAACTCATTAACAATTTTCAAAACAAAATATACTATTCCTTCAAATTCTTAAAAACCACAAGCTAAAAATTTAAAGTATACAAAATTTAAATTTAAATTTTAAACTTTTAACATTTTAAAAACCGGGGTGTAAGGGGTAGTGATGCATCTCCTATAGCCTCTTCTACCCAATTCCCATCCTCATCCTGCCCGTGGTGCACCCTGCTTTTAACAGATGAGGCTCTGGGGACCGAATCACAGCGGTATAACTGTTTCATCTAAAATAGAGGAAATACCATTTACATATGTGCTGGCCTATCACAGCACAACAGCGTCCCTCAGAGGCACATGAGGGGAAGGTCGGTGGATCTAAATACCACCTATTTAGTCCTCCTGGCTAGGTTCGATGGACCCGTTGACCAACAATAGGAGTGGTTCCCCTTGCAAAATGGGGGTTTAAGTCGGGTGATGTAACTGCCACATTCTAAAACTGGTGCCCGTTAAGAAAACAGTTACATGAAAGCCATGTACATGAGTATGAGTCCTAAAGATAAACATTCCGGAGTTAAAACTGTCCCCCAATCGGATCTCCGTGTGGGGACATCTTTAGGCAAATTTCATCACAACAATTCCAATACTTTAAGAATTCTACAATGGAATGCAGGAGGCATGTCCCAAGCTAAAAAACAAGAGCTAATGAAAATATTAAAAGACCAAGATATAGATGTCTTCACAGTACAAGAAGCCAATATATCAGAAGAACAGGAAGTATACTTTGAAATGGATCAGCACACTACACATATACTTCCAAAAGCTTGTCAAATAGCAAGTGGTATTCTTACAGGAATTAAAAGAAATATGAAAGCTACTATTCAAATCCAAAAAACAATAGAAGAACAAGATAAATCAGAAATAGTTAAAATTGAAGTATGGAAAAGTTGTTGTTGTTAGCTAATGCTGGATTTCTCACAATGAAGTCATTAATCCTCTTGCTCTCCAATGTTTTTCACTGATGGATGGGGCAGTAGAAGTGGCCGGGCATATTTGAAGGTGGTCTCGATCCATTTCCAAGTAACTACCACTATAGAATTTACAGTATCTACAATACTCCAGACAATACATACACTAGATCTAAATTCTATTCCCATAGAACCCAAAAGTATTTTAATAGGTGATTTTAATGCACACTCCCCTAGGTGGGGCTACAGAGATATAAATTCAGCAGGAAGAGTCATAGAAGACCTATTAAACTCATCAACAATGGAATTAATATTTAATCCAAATGATCCACCCACTTACCTTCATTATAATGGTTCGGGTACAAATCCTGATCTTCTGATGGTATCATCTGACATAATTGACAATACAAAAAGAGAAATAATAGAAGACCTAGGTTCAGGCCTCAGAATCACCATAAACTCCATAAGAGGTCTAATAAATAAAAGTAACAAACCAAAAATTAAAACTTCTTGGAATTTTAAAAAAGCAGATTGGTCCAGTTTCCAAAATGAGATAGAAGGGAAGTGTAATATACTGTTAGAATCAGAGTTCAAGTCAACAGATGAAATGAATAAAAAAATTTCTGAAATATTATTGACAGCAGCCAAAACACATATCCCCAAAGGAAAGTTAAAGAAACATAGCTACTTTCGGTCTCCATCTTTTATCTAAGAAAGAAATATAGCAAGAGTCAAAGCCGAAAGAACCAAGTGTTCAGAAGATGCACCAAACTGAAGAAGAACAGCAGCCATTATTAAGAAAGAATTAATTACAGCAAAGAGGGCCAGTTTCACAAATATTGTAGAACATATGGACTATAGGAAAGATGGAAATAAAATATACAAATTCCTTAATAAAACAAAATTATCAAAAAATACAACTGAACCATTAAAACATAATAACAAAAGCTTAACTACAGATAGGGAAATAGCAGAATCCCCTAACAAGTTTTATGCTCAGTCACAAAGAATACCCCAAGCATATAAAAAACAAGATAAAGTTGTCCAAAAAACTATCAGAGAAACTAATAAGCCAAAAGATATATGAAATGATATTTTTATTCAGGATTTTAACGAAACAGAACTAGATTTAACAACAGAACAATTACAGAACAAGAAATCTCCAGGACCTGACAAGATCCACCCAGAGTTTATTAAACACCTTGGCAGGAAAGGAAAAGAAATCCTACTTAAACTGTGTAACACGTGTTGGAGAATGACTGTGCCTTCCGACTGGAAAAAAGTCATTATCATCCCAATTTTAAAGAAAAACAAACCTTCAAACAATATTAATAGTTTCAGACCAATATCTTTAACCAGTGTTATTCCAAAGTGATGGAAAGAATGGTGGCATCTAGACTTAACTGGTTCCTACAATATTACAACTTAATTAATAGTTCACAGACCGGCTTCAGACAGAATCATAGTTCAAGTAAAAATGTACTCCTACTAAGCTAAGACATCGAGGAAGCTTTCAATAGAAAGGAGGATACCTTAGCAGTATTCATTGATTTTAAATCAGCATATGACTCAGTCTGGAGAAACAAATTAATTGAGAAGTTGCAATCAATAGGTGTGAAAAGTAACATGCTTAAATGGATAACTCAGTTTATTTCACAAAATATAATACATATATTTCCAAATATAAACAAACACACCGAGAACTTCCACAAGGTGCTGTTCTGAGCACAACACTTTTTAACATATATATAAATGACCTTCCATTAATAATAAACACTTCAGAAACCAAAATTGCTTTATTTGCTGACAATGTAGTCATTTGGACTCCAGGCTCTCCAAAGAAAACCTGAATTAATTAAAGACAGAATAGAAACAGCCCTAAACAAAGTACATGAATGGAGCCCCAAAAACCTCATGACTATCAATGTGGAAAAATCAAATTATGAATTTAAGAGGTAGAACTGGTACTTAAAAAATTCAATACCACAACTGGGATTTGAACCACAGACCTTCCGCTAGCCGGGCGGACGCTCTACCACTGAGCTCAGTGGTAGAGTGTCCGCCCGGCAAGCGGAAGGTCTGTGGTTCAAATCCCAGTTGTGGCATTGAATTTTTTAAGTACCAGTTCTACCTCTTAAACTTTGCCCACACACGGCTTGTGTGTTTAAAAACACCAACAGTAAGTTTGTTGGCATAAATAAATAATAAATTATGAATTATTTATACTAAAATACAAACCAGTTAATATTAGCATAAATTATAAAGGTAAACCACTCAAAGCAGTTGATGATGCCAAATACTTAGGCATCACTTTCGACAGAAAGCTAAGTTGGAAAAAACATAAAACAAACATCTCAGAAAAGGTTGAAAGAAACTGCAAATCCTGAAAAGGTTAGCTGGTACTAAATGGGGCTGCTCAAGGAGAGTCCTTAACACAACATACGAAATGTACGTTAAACCAAACATCTTGTACTGTTCTGAAGCTTTAATAACAGCAGCAAATGCTAACATCAATAAACTTGAACAAATATAAAATCAGGCTCTTCGCCTAATCACCGGAGCAGTTAAATCCCCACCTATTGATGCCATGCTTGCCTTAACACAGACCCCATCAATAACAACAAAAATAGAACAACAAGCATTGCTCCAACACGAGAAAATGTTACGATTGCCAAACTCTAAATGGACAGAAGAGAACCTCCCCCCTTCAATCCTTAAAACTCATAGTAGTTTCCTAGAAAAGGTAACACAGATTAAATCCAAATTGAACATTCCTAACACCAGAGAAAATCTACTTATAAGAGAAAATCCATTGGAATTATTGCAACCTACCTTCAGTTTGGAATTAATAGAGGAAATATGTAAATCAGACACACCAAAAGAAATACAAAAACTTCTAGCTCTGGAAACAATCAATACTAGATATCCCACAGAAGAATGGCTGCACATATATACTGATGGATCCTCCAAGGAAAACCTTACTGGAGCTGGAGTTATGTGTTCACATTTTTCCTTTTATCATTCTGTTGGCAGAGACACAACAAATTATGATGGAGAAATAGAGGCTATACACATTGCTCTCCAACAATTATTAAATCTTCCCTTAAATAAATTTTAAAAGGCAGTAATTCTTTCAGATTCTAAAGCTGCAATTCAGGGAATATGTTCAAATGCTACAAAGAAGTCAACAAAAACTAGAGAATGCTACAAAATGTTAACACAACTCCAAAAAGTTAATAAGACTGTTCATCTCCAATGGATTCCAGCACACTGTGGAGTCATGGGGAATGAAGCTGCAGACTCACTTGCAAAGAAAGGCACAACAATAAAACAAAAGCCTAAATTCAATTTCTCATATTTCTCAATAAAACGCTGATCATTAAAAATTTTTCTCATTCAAATCACAAGAAATAGAAACAAATGCCAAAGATAAAAAATTGATTACACTACTTTCCAACCCAGATATAATCCCCCAGATACCAAGGAAAACAGCGGTTGCAGCCTTCCGACTACTGACTGACTACTGACTGCTTAGCAAGTCATCTCTACAGAATAGGTATCTCAGCTTCACCAATATGTGTCCTGTGTAACGATCCAGCAGAAATGAACGAAGACCACTTGAAGACCTGTGAAGAATTAAGATCAGAAGAAACTACAGTTCAAAAGTATTGGAAAGCACGAATGCTAATGGCTTCATTGCCAGATGCAAGGCACTAGAAAACAACAACATTTTAAACACCAAAATTTTAAAACTATAAATATATAACAAACATATTTAAATATTACCTGAAATATAAACATTATTTGTACACAAAACACCTAAATAATATAAAAAAATATCAACATTATTAACTTTTAAACTTAATAATTTAAAAATATTTAATAATATAAAATTTCAAATTTTAAATAAAAATAAAATTAATACTTTAATATTTCAAATTTTTAAAAATTACTACTAAAACTCAACATAATTTAAATTCAATACCTGAATAACAACAAAAATTTCAAATTATTCCTAAATATTTCTCTAAATTCATAAAACCCAACCACTAATTTTAACTCACTAACAATTTTCAGAACTAAATATACTATTCTTTCAAATTCTTAAAAACACAAGCTAAAAATTTTAATTATAGAAAATTTAAATTTAAATTTTAAACTTTAACATTTTAAAAACCAAAATTTTAAAACTATAAATATATATCAAAAATATTTAGATATCAACTGAAATATAAAGATTATTAGTACACAATTAATAACAGCTAAATAATATAAAAAAATATCAACATTATTAATTCAAGAACTTAATAATTTAAAAATATTCAATAATATAAAATATTTTAAATTAAAAAATAAGCTTTAGAATTTTAATATTTCAAATTTTTAAAATTACCACAAAAACTCAATTAACATAATTTAAATTCAATACCTAAATTACAACACAAACCTAATTATTTTTATAAAATATATGAATTTATATAATTTAAACCTATTACCAAATTTCAAAAACCAAATTCACTATTCCTTCTCTTAAATTTTTTTAAACCATAAAAATTAAAAAACAAATACTAATTTGAAATCCTAAATTTTAATAAA
Organism: Tenodera sinensis; assembly: GCA_030765045.1. Taxonomy (NCBI): domain Eukaryota; kingdom Metazoa; phylum Arthropoda; class Insecta; order Mantodea; family Mantidae; genus Tenodera; species Tenodera sinensis. The sequence continues at coordinate 162,992,434 of CM060963.1, read as the reverse complement.
TTCACTCTATTTATAATTTATAAAAACACAAACTTATATAATTTAAACTCACATCCAAAACTTCAAATATATTTCACAAATTCCTCTTTAAAAAAAATAACATTTACAACAAATAACCAAAAATTGCAACAAAATTATACACACACAAACATATATAATATTCTTCACTCAATATAAATCATATATCTTTTACATCCTTTCACATCACATAAAATACCTCCAGTTTTCCAATCCACTTTTTATCTAAAGGATAAAAAACCCATTCTCTCAAACATCTAAACAAAATCACTAATACACCATATAAAAACATTCACATAAACTAAAAATTTACAAAACCCTCCTTTAAATCACCAAATCACAATCTCCTCTCATCAAATCCAAACAAACTCCTAATCACACATAAAAAATCTCTTTATATTTATAAATATAAGGTCCCTCCCCTCACTTCACTACACTCACTCACTCATTTGGGCCAATTACACCAGCTCCCAGCTCCCGAATTTGCAAAATAGTCGGCTCCTACTTCCACTGCGACATCTCTTCAAACTTCTTAACACCCAGGTCCACCATTGCCTGGCCGTAACTGTTTCTGCAAAACTGCAACTCTTCGCCGTCTGCTCCATCATTGCTGTCGTAAGAACTCCAAGAAGTCCTCTCCCTCCAAGCTAGGTTGTAGTACATCTATCTCCTCTCCTCCATTATCGGTATTATTGTTATTACTACTATTTTGGTTCTTAATGTTATCACTATCACTGTTATCTGGAGTATGCTGGAGTATGTAATGTATCTGGTCGTATAATACCGTTACTTATTTTGACTTCCCAGGCTAGGTCACTGATCTCTTTTGCTAACTTGGCAAGTATATTATATAAATCTTTTTCCCTCAAAATGTGCATTAAAGTACATCCCTTAGTGGATTTCTTCCTTCAATAATTTTTCTATCGTACTTAATGCATTCAAAAAGCACATGTTTTGGATTGTCAACTACTTTACATACACTACAAATAGAGTTATTAGTTTTATTTATTCTCTGCAAATAAGTTCCATATGGTCCATGTCTGGATAAAAAATGTACCATGCCTTTCGTTGGATTGGCGTGTTTGAGCTTTAATCTTTCGTGAACAGATGGAAAAAATTCGTAAGTTCTTCTTCTTTCGTTAATAGAATCCCACTCCTATTGCCATTCCGTAAGTAGAGATCTTTTGATTTCCTGCTTATTCACACATCTTCTACCAACTATTTCATGTACTTTGTTCCAATTTTGTTTCTTCATCCAAAACGTGGCACCTCTTAGTCTAAGTAAAAGATAAATTGGCATATGCCCATAATAATCAGTAAAGCCATTGTTGGAGTGGTGCAGACCACCCCTGTAAGCCTTAAAAGGATTTTTCTTTGAGAACTTCTAAGTTTTCTTTTCAATGTAATTCTTGTCATTTTGTCTGCCCACACCCCTGCAGCATAAGTGATTATCGATCCAAAAATGCAATAATGGCAGGTAATGATATTAATTAGGGATATTTTAAATTTCATGTTCACAATTCTTGACAGCTTCTGCATAATTATTTCAGCCTTATTTCTCACATATTCTGTGTGTTTAATATAACTTAATTTTTCATCTAGCATAACTCCCAAATATTTTGTTGCATTACACTGTTTAATGGTTTGATTGTTATATTTTATAATTGGATTCCTTTTAAAGTTTCCTTTCAGCAACATAAAGTTCGATTTGTGTAGAGCAATTTCGAGTTTCGCATTTTTGCACCAAGTTGCCAATTTATCAGTAAGATATCTTGCTTTACTTTCTAACTGAACTCTCGAATCTCCGTCTATTAGAAAAATTACATCATCAGCATATGCTGTGACGTTATTAATTTCAGGATCGTTATCAAGTTCTTCTAATAAAGATTCCATTACTATGTCCCAGAATGTCGGCCAAAGTACCGAACCTTGTGGGCATCCTTTGGTAATTCCTTTCCATATTTTCTGTCCTATACCTTGAATGAATACTCTCGTGTTATCACAGTAGCTCTTCAAAATATTGTATAAGGTTTTGGGATAATTTTGTTTTCTTAGTCTTTCGAAGAAAAAGGGCCACCATAGATTATCGAATGCTCCAGAAATATCAAAAAAGATACAAATTATATACTTTTTATCAGTCTGATTAATATTTTTCATGATGTTATATACTGCATCTTCGGTAGATCATCCTTTCCTGAACCCATATTGTCTGTCATTTGTGCCTATCATAAGTCTATTATATATTGATTTATTCTTTTATTGATTAAATGTTCAAAAATTTTTCCAATTGAATTAAGAAGACAGATAGGTCGATAGGGCATAGGTTTTTACTGGGTTCTTATATACTCCTTTTTTCAGAATAAGAACATGTGCTACTGTCCAGCAGGCTGGAAAACAGCCCTTACACAGACAATCGCTGAAAAGTGAACACAAATAATGAATTAAGGTATCTTGGAGGCCCATTAAAACTTCATTTGGAATATTATCTGGTCCACAGGATTTCTTTTTCTTTAATTTTCTAAATAGCTGTTTAATTTCAGAAATATCAAAAGGCAATATAACATTATTATAAATCATATTCATTTCTATTCTTTTAACGTATTTTCCATAATATCCGAGGATATGTTGTCATCCGGTAATAATGTTTTCAATAAAAGTTTGGATGTATCCTCCCAGTTTGATGTCATGCTACTGTCTTCTTTTTCCAAGGTGTTTAGAATTTCAGGTTTTTTAATTTTGTTCATTATGATTTTATATAGTATACCCCAAGTGTTATTCTCGAGATGGCTTTCCACGAAATTTTTCTAGGACTTATTTCTAGTTTCATGTAACAATTTCTTAAGCTGTCTTTGGCCTGCCTTTAAATTATTTTGTTTCTCAGCTTCAATAATAGATTTTTTATATATCTTTCATAATTTCCTCATTTTTCTTCTTGCAATTTCTAGATCATCATTCCAAATATTATCCAAAAATTTCTTATTTTTAGAATTTGGTACAGACTTATTAATAGCATTTGTTATAGCTTTAGTTAAATTTTGTGCATCTGCTTCCACAGAGGAGCCAAGGTATGATACTGATTTATTGAAAATTTCCTTCATCCAAATCCAGTTTGCTTGTGAAAAATTTTTCTTCTGCTCCATTTTATTGTTAGTATCTGGTGACGCTTCACCTATTCTGTAATTGTAATAAATAAGTCTGTGGTCGCTAGAAGTGAAATCCTGCCCAACTTTCCATCTATAGATCTCATTAATTATTTTATAATTTCCTAAAGATAAGTCTATATTAGACGTTGCTCCACAGCGGTTTTCAAAAGTTGATGGATTTAATGGTTGGTTTATTATATATAAATTTAGTTCCAAAGTTAATTCTTCCATTTTTTCTCCCCTGTCGTCCCTAAAATTGTTGAACCACCAAGTAGACTTGGCATTTGCATCCATAGTGTGATGAATTTCTAGATGCCGAAAATGGTTTTGTATATTTCTAATTTTGTTTAGATAAGGTTCGATGTCTTCACTGTACTGAAAATAATAATTTACTAAAATGAAACGACCATTTTCATGTGAAATTTCTATGCAATTTGTATGCAGATCAGAGAATTGCCTTATATGAACAACTTGAAGATTTTGGTTTGCAATAACCACTGCTGCCATGGCATTTTTACCTCCACATACTACCCTGGCCAAAACTGGAATGTGTGTTAAATTTCCATCTATGGAATAAGGCTCTTGGATAAAAAAAATGTCAATATTTAATTAGTCAATAAGAGTTTTAAGTTCAGCCATAACCAGCCGGCTTCTTTGGGTGTATATTTGTACAATTCTTAAGTTTTAAGAAACATTTCCATTGTGGTAGTTAAAGATTTCAAATGACTTGCCTAAAAATTTATTTATCATTATTACAATTATTCAAGAATTGCCCTTCAACAGATTGATAATAGTCTTTAATTATATTAAACATATTTTGGCCCACGAGTTTACTAGAAGAGTTTGTTAAATTATGTCCTGAAGTTGAGGACTGCTGTGAATTTGTTCCAAAATTGTGGGTATATGCTATTCTGTGTTGTGGATTTGCTTTAGAGGTTTGCTTTTTATTTATCACATTTTTACTTATCTTCCCTATAGATTTCTTTTTTGTTGTATAGGTTGCACTTTTAAGTATGGTATTTAAAACATTTTGGTCACTATTAACAGAAGCAGATTTATAACAATTTGTATGCAAGGAATACTGTTTGTTTCTGAAGGGAGATTGGGAAGTGTGTCTGGGGATTTTTGGTATAATAGGTTTTATAGATTCTGAACTGGGTATTTTTGTATAACATGCTCCATCATGCCGAATATGCACATAACAATGTGGCCATTTTTTATTAAAATCAACAGCAATACGACCATAGATTTTAACGAAATGGTTATAAATTTCATCTATATCTACATAATTGTTTCCTCTTTTAAATACTTCTTCTAATAATTTACATAATTCCTGTGGTTCTGTGGTTATATTATGTATCCATAACTGTAAACGGTCTATGGTATCGGGTACGGGGAATATTATGGATTCACCATTCACATGTAAAGTTCTGATTAAATGTCGCAAAGCCGAAAGCAACGTCTGCTTTTCTTCTAGTCTACTCAGCTGTATTGTGTTTTCAAATTCTGTGTAGATATTGCTGACGTGGTCATCTTGAGTTACTGATGTGTCTTTCATTGCATTCTCAGCATTTTCTATATCCGTCACGTGTCGATTATCAACATCTGTTTCTGCACTAATGTCATCGCCCTGCTCACAATTAAAATCTATGACTTCTACTTTATTTACCTTGTCTAAATGTGCAGAATTATTCAAATCCGCATATTTCTTATCTCTTCTTCTCCATAAAGCATTTAAAAAGCTTACCTTTATTTTTCCCGCCGCATTTTCATTCTTCTTATTATTACTATTCCCTTCCCTCTCTTCCTCTTTTTCTTCATCTTGGTCTTCTGTATCATCTTTCATGATCGCTTCAAAGTCAACTTTTATTCCCTTCTTATTGTTATCTATATTTGCTTCATCTGTTATTTTGTCTGTGGATAATGCATTTGAATTACGATTTTCTACATCTTCTAAAACCTTGTTTATTTTATTTATAACTAATATGGGAGGTAATTTTGGTTTTTCTAATGTTTGACAATCTGCAATTTTCAAATCTGTACACAATTCTATGCATTTTTCTTTTTCTAGAACATCAACTGTTTGAGTACCTATATCTGTAACATCATCTTTAAGTTTTTCTCCATTTAATTTTGCTTTATGCTCTATTACCTTTTTTAAATTTCTTCTTATCCTACTTGGGGTATTTCTTTTTGAATTTTTTGCTTTACTATGTCTTTATTCATAATTGGTGTGAGAAATTATTCTTTCACAGAGTACTTTATATGTTGGGCAATCTTGCTTACCTTTGCAAGTTTTCTTCCTTTTGAAACAGGGAATGCAAACTGATGGCTGATTCTTTTTACTACAGTCATTTCTGGCATGGTCAATTTCGCCGCAGTGTCCACAAGGTTGAGGATTTGTGCAGCGCTTTGCTGTATGTTCGAAGTCCTGACACTTGGCACACTTAGCGACTGAAATAAAGTCCCTAACATTAATTGACTGAAAGTCTATGTATAATCTTCCTTTTTGCAAGATAAGATGTCTTACCTGCGGTGATACCTCAATGACTTTATGAACTGTAGCTCTATTTTTAGGTCCGGTTTTAAATTTAAATATAAAACTTTTCTCAAATTCCTTCTTGTCTATAAAACCTTCCAAGTTCTGTTTATAAATCTCTTCCTTTAGATCTTCCTCTTTTCTTCCAACCAATACATCATACATAATTATCAAGGGGTTCCTCTTCCTCGACTTTTCAATTTTCAGTCTTTTATTTTGCAAATTTTTGCTATTAATAATTTTATTTACATCTTCTTCTGTTTCCGTTTCTACAATGATATTTCGACCTGCTGATCTTAAAATTCTAATCTTTAGGTATTTTTTCTTCAGCCAGTTTCAAATTGTTTGTAACTATTGCCTGTATCTGCTTCACATTTGAGTTACTTGTAGATGATATGAAAAGTGTGTTTTTTGTTGTCGACGGTTTTATGAAACTCTATTGTCCTTGCTGTGGATGTCGGTAATGCAGCAAACTGCACAAAAGACCACCTGGGACACTTGTTTAGGTCTTACAGACAACACTCGTTAAGCAAATAGGGCGGTAGCTGGAGGGAAGTGTCCTTTTCCGGGCCGAGGGATGGGGATGACAATACCCTCGTGCCAGGAAGACGGGAAAACCTGCTCACGCCAGATGCAGTTATAAACGCTCAGAAGGAAGCAGAAAGCCGCAGGTGGAAGATGAAGCAGTATTTGTCGGTGGATATCATCAGGACCAGGAGAAGAGTCGTGGCCGATAGATAAAGAGTGCTCCAGCTCTGCAACGGTAAAAGGTACGTTGTACGCTTCACTACAGCCACTGTTAAAATTTAGGACTATCCGCTACGCAGAGTCCTTGATAGGTATAAATCTTCTATCGTAGATAACCGTCTGGCTAGTAGCAGCAAAACAATCGGCAAGGGTGTCGGCTATACCCTTCTCGCTGGTGTAATGCGAGCCGTTGATGGCAAGACCGGGGATGACCGTCCGGCGACACTTACTGTACATACGCCGAACAGCAACCCAGACCTATTGAGCCGAAGTAGGACGGAAAAGGGAAGAGGTGTAGGTTTCCCAAGATCGACGTTTTGCGCTGCGCAGTACATATCGTGCTAGCGCGAGAGCGTTTAAAAGTGATAAAATGTTCTTCTGTTGGGTGTACGTAAACACACGCAGAGCACGTTTGCGTGCTTTAATAGCCAAACGGCACTCCTCGGACCACCAGGGCACAGGAACGTGTCGTGGGGTGGATGAACCTCGAGGAATGCTGGAATCCGCTGCAAGCAAGATAGAGAAGGTAAAATATTCCACCATGTCATCAATGGTGTCAAAACCATTGCCACAAAGGTGAATGAGGGAACGAAATTCCCCCCAATCAGCCTTGGAAATAATCCAGTGAGGATGTCACGTTGCCGCAGGATGGTGGCCGGATAGGTGAATGTTAATTGGGTAGTGCTCACTGCTAAATAAGTCGGAAAGGACCAACCAATCAAGTGAAGGTACCAACGACGGACTACAAAAAGAAACGTCTAGTGCGGAGTGTGTACCATAGGCAGATTATAGAAAGGTAGGGGCACCAGTATTTAACAAAAGTAAGCCGGACATCGCAAACGTCTGCTACAAGGCAACCACGAGCATCGTCAGTGTCGAAGCCCCAAAGGGTATTTTTGGCATTAAGATCGCCTAGAAAGAGGAATAGTGGCGGTATCTGGGCCAAAAGATCCCGAAAATCGTTTTGTTGTACGACACCGACAGGTGGCAGATAGACATTGCAAATAGACAGGCTCAAGCCCTGCAGCTGTACACGCACCGCTACAGCTTGCAACGGTGTGTTAAGCGGGATGCTGGTGGCAGAGATGTTATGTGCCACCAGAATAGCAAAACCACCGCTTGATCATCCGCTAGCTGCAGAGTCGTGTCTAAATGCCGAAAAACGACGAAGGTGTAATGCGTGATTAGACTGCAAATGGGTTTCCTGTAGACAGATGATTGATGGAGAATGTTGAAAAGCTAAGTGCTGTATGTCCGGAGCACGTGCCCGGAACCCATTAACATTCCATTGGATTATTTCCATATTAAAAAGAGATTAGTGGCCAGTCTTTATCTTTTTCTTTTTCTTCATTTTTACTCTGGCGTACTTGGGACCATATAAGCGATGTTCGCCGTTCTCAGGCGACTCCCCTGATGTGCGGGAATCTGAAGTTCCCCTTTGGCTCACGGAGCGAGAGCGGGACTTCATCGAAGAGGTGAGGCTACTAGTTCGAGCAGTATGCCTGGAACGTGGGCGGTCATCAGGAGTTGTGGCACTCGTGGACGATTTGGGATCTGGCGTCTGCACTGCGATTGATGTCGTCACTGTAGGTGTAGTAGGACGTTGCCGAGGGGGGTTCGCCGACCAGTCGGTTTGCGTGGAGGCATCCGAAGAGGGTACTTGTTGCAAACCGACAGTGGCTACAGGAGGGCGGCGTGCAGCTGCCGCATAACCAATGGTGTTAGCAGGCTTCAGCTGCTTCTAGAAAAGTTAGGCGTTCCTTAACGCGCAGCTCCTATGTGCTCTTTTCATCCTAAAACTGCGGACACTGGCGAGAAATTGACGGATGTTTCCCTCCACAGTTCACGCAGTCCTGAGTAAAGGCGGTGTCCTCATGTGCTGCTAAACCGCAACGCTCACATATCGCAGGATGCGTGCACGAGCTCCTAGTATGCCCGAACCTCTGGTACTGAAAACAGCGCATGGGATTCGGGACATACGGGCGTACTGCAACGCGCTCATACCCACAGAAGATGTATTCAGGAAAGTAGTTCCCTTGAAGGTGAGGAACACCGTTTTTAAGGGAACCTGTTTCCATCCTGCTTTCGGGATAGGCGGTACGCTTGAATGACCCTTTGATCTGAGAGGCAGGTGACAATGTCCTCCGTTGACAGATCGTACAAGTTGGAAGTGGTAACAACTCCCCTACACGAGTTCAATGATCTGTGTGGGGCTACCCGGGGGTAGGAGCCCAACAAACTCGCTTTCAATAATTTTTGGGGCTGTTCAGCATTGGACGTCTCGAGCAGTCGCGTTACGTTTTTTACTGAGCCACAGATGCTGTCCACTTCGCGTTTAATATAGAACGGGCTTAAGTTCTTCATCGTTTTTCCTTCAAATACCAAGGTCATCAGCAAGAAAACATCAGTAAAGGGAGTTTTGCGCGGATGCATGATTGGTTTGGACCCCCTTCCGGAACCGTCGGCGCCAGCCTGCCATCCAGGGGTCAAAGGATAAAAGACACCAAAAACTCCACGGGCTGTGCCGGCATGGAGACCCCTCCATGACTGACCTCAAGGCGTACTTCAGAGGGACTACTCTCCGATCACCACTGCTTGTCCGCATGGGTAAACCGTTCACCACGTGACACCCCGGCTTTATTTCCCCACCACAGGAATAACCGCCTGTGGCTCTCCGCTTTAAGCCACACTGCCTCAACGGAGTCAGCGTGGATTCAGGGGACTTCGGGTTGATTACACCGGGTTCCGTCAGCGGTAACATGTCCGGCCGGTGATACTAACCCGACGGCCGCGCGGCACGCGGCCGTCGGGAAATTAACACCGGCCATGCCCTCAAGGAGCTACGTGGGTGTACATACATGGCGTGTGGACGGGCTCCGCACCTAAGCCTACATATGGGGGCAGTAGGGAGGGTCCGCCCAACCTTCGCGCCTGAGACCTCCGAAGAGCACACAAGTAGGGGGCCGTGCTGAAAACCGTGGGACAGGACCACGGAGATAGGAAACATCCCTGCTGGTGAGACAGGAGTTATAAAACTAAGGCCTTACTAACTAATAATCATAATAAACCTAGAAGAGGAAGAGGATAATACAAAAAGGCAACACAAAACGCTGCACGTGGCACAGTTAATGAATATGAAAGGGTGAAGGCTCGGGGCCCCGGGTACGCCAAACCCGAACCTACCGTAGTAGGATCCCCTGGGGGAGTTTGATTTCGGAGTCCTCTTCTCCTAGATGAGCCGTCGACCAAGGCTACCGAGCCTCATCTACCCGTTTTGGAATGCTCTTTGCTTCTCCCACCAGGGGGACCTACTACGGTAGGTCCGGGTTTTTCGCACCCGGAGCCCCGAGCCAACTGACTCCCTCGGTGTGGGCTCCTCTTCGTGGTGAGGGAGTCAGTCAAATCGCCCACCCACGTGTAGGCCGTGCGTGGAGAGCCGTGTCGGTGGAAAGGTTTATCCTGGTGGTTGAGGGGTGCGTATCTGAGCCCGGGACAGTTTCTTTTCTGAATCTGGGGAGGATGCGCATTTCCAATACACTGCTTTGGTTACTGCTTCATCTAAACGGGAGGCTAGGGACTAACCCACCCCTAGTCAATCGGCCAGGACTAGGTAGTGCACCGTACTCCAGGGTGAGTGGGACGGCGAGCCCGCTATATCCCCTGTGTAGCCCTGTCATCCCAGTGGGATGACCCCTCTTGGGCTCCGTGGTGGGTGGGGAGCACTGGGGGATGAAATTTTTAGCCTCTTTCCCTATGGCAACCAGTACTTCTAAACGCCGCAAACAAGTGCAAGTTGAAAAAGAGGTACACGCGTCATCGGCACGCTACCTAGTTATTCACTGGATGGAAGATGGCCAGTCATTTCTGAAGGTCAACCCTTTCATTATTCAATCAGGTCTTATAAAATTGGTGGTTCTGTAAAATCCTGCACCCGTCTGCGATCCGGTTCACTACTTGTTGAGAGCTACACTGCCCAACAGTTTGAGAAGATATTGAAAGCCAAACTCCTCCACGGATACCCCATCCGTGTCGAGAAGCACCGAAGCCTGAACTCCTCTAAGGGCGTAATTACCAGCCAGCTTTTGGATGGTATGCCGGAGGAGGAGATACAGGGTTACAGGGTTATCTGTTGGACCAAGGAGTAACTGAAGTTTACCGTGTAAGAGCTAAGCGTGATGGCGTGCAGGTGGATAGCCACACGCTGTTTCTCACTTTTAATCGGCTCGAGTTGCCTCAGAAGATCAAGGCAGGTTACGAGTTTTTTTTATCTCACCCAGGGCAGTCCTAAGGCTGCTTCAGAGCATACGCGCTCTCTTCAGCCACGAGATCAGTATTTATTTATAAACAAAATGAACTTGATCAGTAGATCTGGGTATGTTACTGTTACTGCATGTTGCTCCAGGAAAATGGCATATATCCTGACAGGTTTTCCCATGTGTAACGTAGTATCTTGCTTGAGATAGTGTGTGTCGTAGTTTACTTTGTTGCTCGGTCTCTTGTTGCTCTTCTTGTGGTGGCCCTGTCTGTGTCTCGGCGTGTTGTAGGAACGCTGCGTCGGTGGTGTGTGCTCTCTTGATTGCGCGGGCGAGGGCTAATTCCCATGTTGAGACCTGCTTGATGAGTTCTTGGATTTCCGCGTGAAGCTTCCGTAGAGCTTCGGTGTTGTGGTGTAGATCGTTCTGGGTGTTGTGCGGTTCGGCGGGTTGTTTGCTGTGGGCTGCGTGTGATCGGCTTGTGGAAGAGTCGGTCCAAGGATTGGAGACTGGTGTTGTTGGTTGTGGTCGGCCTGCGGTGGGCTTTCGGCGTGGGTTGTTGGGACACGCCGCTTGTCCCGTGAACTGCCCAGTGCTGTCGCACGTGGCACAGTAGACGGGGCGGCGTGTCAGGTCGTGACAGTTGCATGTCGCTGTGAAGGTTCCTGCTCCACAGTAGTGGCATCGTGGGGCGTATGTGCAGTTCTCGGCGTTGTGGTCGTACTGGCAGCAGCGTCGGCACGGGACGGGTCAGACGCCTCGACTGGCCTCGACCGGGAGTACCTGCCCAAGGGCAGGGAAACCGTCGGCCAAGGCAGCGCGGTAGTCCCTTTCGTCCCAAAATTCCAGTCGGAAAGCGTCTGGTAGTTGCCGATGTACACCGCGCACAACAGCGTTGTATTTTTGCAATCTCGGTGAATGGTACTTGGCTGGTGGTTGTGGTGTGTGTGTGGCCGTCGAAAAGGTATGTTGGGATGTCCCAGACAGAGCCGTTTTCTGTTGATGGAGGCGGTGTAGCTGGCGGTGTGGTCGGCGGAGTTGCAGATTTTTTTTGAGTCAGCGATTTTGCGTGGCATGTCGGCTCGGCGGAGGTTAGTCGAAGACGTATTTGCTTGGTGGCTGTTGTGTGTTGATGGCAGCGGTGTGGCTGGCGGTGTGACTGGCGGCGTGGCTGGCGGTGTGGTTGGTGGCGGGGCTGGCGGCGAGGCTGGTGGTGTTGCCGGCGGTGTTTTAGGTTTCCTTGAGACAGCGGTCTTCCCAGTAGTTTTCTTCGGCATGTCGGCTCAGCGGATGTTGGTCCAAGGTGTCTTTGCTTAACGGCGGTTGGTCGTCACACACGTGGTTATTCCGGTTACGAGGTTATTGCAGTCCGACCATATATTCCACGGCCTATGCGTTGCTTCCAGTGCCAACGCTATGGCCATACTAAGACCTCCTGTAAGACTTCGGTTGCGGTTTGTGCCAATTGTGGTAAGGATTCCCATGACGGAGCTTGTCCTTCGGCTCCTAGCTATGTGAACTGTCGAGGTAACCATCTAACGACTTCACGCGACTGTCCACGATACCAGGATGAGAAGGCCATCCAAGAGCTGCGGGTGAAAGAGCGTCTCTCCTTCTCCGAAGCCCGCAAACGCCATCTAGCTCGCCAGCCTCCTCTCCTGAAGTTTGGTACTTTCAGTTCAATTGTTTCTACACCAGTGCCAAAGCGGAATATGGGCACTCAAACTTGCCCTATACTCACCACAACCGTCTCTCCTCGCCATGTAGTACCAACTGCCACTTCCTCCAGTTCCACGATCCTTCCGATAAGTAGTGAAACTCGAAAATTCAAAGTCACCCCGAAACGCTCCGATTTTCTTAGAGCCTTCTGACTCTGCCAGTGGAAGGTGTGCCCTTAAGGCCACTTCTCTTTCACCTCCTCGGCGATCTCAATCCCAGGAGACTAGGGCACGCAGTTGCGTGAAGCGGGATTCTCCACCTCCCGTGACCACTGGCAACCGGTTTGTACCTCTGTCTCAGGTTTCTAGTGACACTGACCCTCTTCCATCCGAGGAGCCTATGGAGCATGAACCTGCTCCACAAAGCCAGCGTCCCACGCGGAATCAGAAGGGCAAACTGAAGCGACTAAATGAACTCGGTGACGAGCTTCTCCCTTTTTCCACAGGATGTCTATCTTTCAGTGGAATACACGTGGCGTGCGCAGGCATAAATCACAACTCCAACTGTTGGCTAATTCGCTGTCCCCCAGTCTTTTCTGCCTTTAGGAAACCAAACTTTACCAGTAGGATGCTTTCACCTTTCCTGGTTTTACTCCGGTGCGATGTGATTTACCACCGGAGCCTGGTACTCCTGCACATGGGGGTGTCATGCTGCTGATCCGCGACGACGTATTTTACCAGCCTATTATGCTCACTACTACATTGCAAGCTGTAGCCGTTACTGTGAATTTACCTGGTTTTTGTTTTAAACTCCGTTTATCTTCCGCCTTCTTTCCCATTAGCCATTGGGGACCTTTCGGATCTGGTGTCCCAGCTCCCAGCGCCCTACTTGTTGTTGGGAGACTTCAACGCTCATCACCCTCTTTGGGGATCTTCTAGGGCTTGCGTAAAGAGGAAGTACCTTGCAGAGTTTTTCCAGCGTAAACAGCTCTGTCTTCTCAATACCGGCGAACCCACTTTTATTTCTAATTCCACAGGCACTCTCTCTCACCTCAATTTATCTGTTTGCACGGCACAGCTTGCCCATCGTTTAGAGTGGAACGTCGTCTCGGATGCCTTCTCGAGTGATCACCTTCCCTGTGTGATCAGCCTGCTTTCCAATTACGTACCCTCGTCACCTGGCAGCTACGCAGAGCGAATTGGCCTCTTTTTTGCCACTTAGCTGTTTTCGACGACCGTGTTTTCGGCAATGTTGACCAGATGGTGGATCACCTTATTACTGTGATCCAAGCCTACGCCGAGCGTGCTATCCCTCGGTCGTCGGCCCAACCGAGGCGTTTACCCGTTCCTTGGTGGACCGACGAATGCCGGGCGGCGGTTCGTGTACGGCGGGCTGCACTACGTGTATTTCAGCGCCACCCTACCCTCGATAATCTGGTCATCTACAAGCGATCACGTGCCCGCGCTCGTGGGATAATACAGGCTAGTAAGAAGACATCCTGGCTCCGTTTTGTGGAATCCTTCAACTGCTTCACAAAATCGTCGGTGGTTTGGGACAAGCTCCGTCGCGTGGCCGGCAAACTTTCGCGAATTACGGTGCCTGGTCTTAAAATCAATAATGGCACAGTAGTTTGACCTAGGGCTGTCGCTAACGTCCCTAGAGGCGCTTTTACAGAGGTGTCTAGCTCATCACATTACCATCCGGACTTTTTACCAATCAACTAACGAGCTGAGACGCATGATTTTTCTTTTCACTCAAACAACCGCGAGTGTTATAATGCTTTATTCACAATGTCGGAGCTGGAGAGGGTCCTCGTCTCTTCGAGGCAGTCCACTTCTGGACCGGATGGTATTCACATCTCGATGCTGCAGCACCTGTGTTTGCCTGGCAAGCAGTATCTTTTACGAGTAATTAACCATATCTGGCATTCCGCTACTCTCTCATCCGTTTGGCGAGAAGCCACCATCGTCCCGATTTTAAAGCCTGGAAAGGACCGGCATCTACCTTCCAGTTATCGCCCAATCTCCCTCACTAGTTGCATCTGCAAAGTGATGGAGCGGATGATTAATGGGCGGCTGACGTGGTGGCTTGAAACTCAACACCTGCTGTCCAACGTTCGGTGCGGTTTTCGTCGCTTCCGTTCAACGGTCGACCATTTAGTTTCTTTATTCACGCACGTGATGTACGGCTTCGTGCGCGAGTGCCAAACGGTTGCTGTTTTTTTTTTTTTTTTTTTTTTTTTTTTTTTTTTTTTTTTTTATCTCGAGAGGGCTTATGATACTTGCTGGAGGTACGGTATTCTTCGTACCCTCCATAAATAGGGCATTCGTGGTCGGCTGCCTCTTTTTATTCGGGAGTTTATGCGGGATAGAGTGTTTCGGGTACGGGTGGGCTCGGTTTTGTCCCGTGTTTTAGTCAAGAGAACGGAGTACCGCAGGGCTCGGTACTCAGCGTCACACTATTTGTCATTGCAATCAATCCCATTGTAGAGCGCGTCCAGTCTGGCGTTTTATCTTCACTATTTGTGGATGACTTCGCCATTTACTGTAGCTCTCGGCGGACTTCTCTCTTGCAACGTCGACTCCAATTGTGTCTGGACCGACTGTTCGCTTGGAGTGTCGAAAATGGTTTTCATTTCTCCGCCGAAAAGACCATCTGTGTAAACTTCTGGCGTCGGAAGGCGTTTCTCCCGCCTTCCCTCCGTCTCGGCCCAGATGCACTCCCTTACGCAGACGAGACGAAATTTTTGGGATTGATTTTTGACCGAAAACTTAATTGGTCTTCTCACATTTCCTATTTAAAAGCAAGGTGTGAACGTTCTCTTAATGTTTTACGTGTTTTAAGTGGCACATCCTGGGGAGCTGATCGGACAGTTCTTTTACGATTATACCGTTCACTGGTCCGATCGAAGCTAGATTACGGTTGTGTTGTGTATGCTTCGGATCGACCATCTGTTCTAAATCGGCTAAATGCTACACACCACCGCGGCATCAGGTTGAGTATTGGTGCATTTCCTACGAGCCCAGTTATTAGCCTGTGCGCGGAAGCTGCTGAACCTCCGCTCGCCTATCGGCAGGATGTTCTTCTCTGCAGCTATGCTTGCAGACTCTCTAGTCTAGCCGAACACCCGTCTTTTAGTTTATTTTTTAACGATAGCTTGGACCGCCAATACTCAGCGAGCTCTCTAGCCCTACTACCTCCTGGCGTACGGTTTCGCTCAATGCTTCGGTCTTTGGAAGTCGAAATACCCACGGCGTTGCCGAAGGGTGAAACTAGATTTCCCCCCTGGCTTCGCCGCAAGACCAACGTCCGCCTTGGTTTGTTGTCCCTGCCGAAGTCGTCGACGCCAGATTCCGTTCCTCGTTCTGCCTTTTTAGATATTCAGGCGCAGTTCGAATCCTGCAGTTTTATATACACTGACGGCTCGAAGGACGATCGGGGAGTAGGATGTGCTTTTATCCACGGTCGCCTGAGTTTTAGCTTCAGACTTTTACCGCAGTGCTCGATTTTTACAGCAGAGTTATTTGGTATTCATCAAGCCCTTTTATACATACGTCGACAGCCCATGCAGCGTTTCATTATATGTTCGGATTCCTTGAGTGCTCTCCAGAGCCTACGGACGCTGTACAATTATCATCCACTGGTGCAGCGTATCCAGGACCACCTCCACACCCTCGCTAGTGCTGGCACTTGCGTCTCCTTTGTGTGGGTACCTAGTCATGTAGGCCTGCAAGGAAACGAGGCTGCCAATGCCGCTGCTAAGGCAACAGTTTTAGCCCCAAGGTTTTTTAGCGCTTGTGTTCCCTCTAATGATTTTAGCTTATTTTTACGTCGTGCACTCCTTTCACGGTGGCATAGTGAATTGAGTAATGTTCAGGGGAACAAACTTAGGGAGGTGAAACCCCTCCCTGTCACCTGGGGGACTTCCTCGCGCGTCTCTCGTCGCGAGGAAGTTATTTTAGCAAGAGTGCGTATCGGGCACTGCTTTTTTAGTCATCGTCACCTTCTATCTTCGGATGATGCACCGCTCTGTGCTCACTGCCATGAGCCTCTGACGGTGAAGCATGTTTTAATTCAGTGCCAGTTGTTTACTCCGCTGCGGCAATCCCTGAGTTTGCCAGCAACCCTAGCCGAGGTGCTGGGAGACACCTTATGTGCTGTAGAGCAAGTGTTACATTTTATTCGAGATTGTGGACTGGGCAAACGTGTTTAATTTGCGTATTTTACTTCATTTTAGTTTTTACTTGTCATTTTTAAATTGGCTTCCTGCAGCAAGTTATTTTAACACTTGTCATTTTATGCTTTTGTTTTATCTCACCTTTTAGTGTTCAAGGTACTGTGTTGGTGACGTTTTACTGTTGTAACTGTTTTTAATTGTCATACAATATATGGGTTTTTAGCTTCTGTTCTGTTTGGGCGGTAATGACCGTCGTAGTTATGCGCCCTAAAACCACAATACTACCGCCGCCGCCGCCACCACCACCACCGCCGCCGACGCCGCCGCCACCGCCACCGCCACCGCCGCCACTACCCTTTGCTTCCCCTCACCTCAAGCCTACTTGTGGTCAAAATGACACACTTAGTAGGCCGTCTTGTACGGGTACTGAGCCCCTCCGCCCCGATAAGGCGACATTCCTTCAGAGGAGTCTAGTAATGGATGGGATGGGATGGGATGGGATGGGATGGGATGGGATGGGATGGGATGGGATGGGATGGGATGGGATGGGATGGGATGGGATGGGATGGGATGGGATGGGATGGGATGGGATGGGATGGGATGGGATGGGATGGGATGGGATGGGATGGGATGGGATGGGATGGGATGGGATGGGATGGGATGGGATGGGATGGGATGGGATGGGATGGGATGGGATGGGATGGGATGGGATGGGATGGGATGGGATGGGATGGGATGGGATGGGATGGGATGGGATGGGATGGGATGGGATGGGATGGGATGGGATGGGATGGGATGGGATGGGATGGGATGGGATGGGATGGGATGGGATGGGATGGGATGGGATGGGATGGGATGGGATGGGATGGGATGGGATGGGATGGGATGGGATGGGATGGGATGGGATGGGATGGGATGGGATGGGATGGGATGGGATGGGATGGGATGGGATGGGATGGGATGGGATGGGATGGGATGGGATGGGATGGGATGGGATGGGATGGGATGGGATGGGATGGGATGGGATGGGATGGGATGGGATGGGATGGGATGGGATGGGATGGGATGGGATGGGATGGGATGGGATGGGATGGGATGGGATGGGATGGGATGGGATGGGATGGGATGGGATGGGATGGGATGGGATGGGATGGGATGGGATGGGATGGGATGGGATGGGATGGGATGGGATGGGATGGGATGGGATGGGATGGGATGGGATGGGATGGGATGGGATGGGATGGGATGGGATGGGATGGGATGGGATGGGATGGGATGGGATGGGATGGGATGGGATGGGATGGGATGGGATGGGATGGGATGGGATGGGATGGGATGGGATGGGATGGGATGGGATGGGATGGGATGGGATGGGATGGGATGGGATGGGATGGGATGGGATGGGATGGGATGGGATGGGATGGGATGGGATGGGATGGGATGGGATGGGATGGGATGGGATGGGATGGGATGGGATGGGATGGGATGGGATGGGATGGGATGGGATGGGATGGGATGGGATGGGATGGGATGGGATGGGATGGGATGGGATGGGATGGGATGGGATGGGATGGGGTGGGGTGGGGTGGGGTGGGGTGGGGTGGGGTGGGGTGGGATGGGATGGGATAGATTGATAACAATAAGATAAGATAACAAAATATATTGAGGCAATGTTTAATAATGTAGGAAATAGCCCCTAATGGGATGAATTGTGTTGAAATAGCCCCTAATGGGATGAATTGTGTTCATGGATTGAAGAGAACTCTACAGAAAATTGGAATGGGGAATCTATGGGAGGAAAGGGAGCAATTGGCTAGAGGTTTTTGGAAAGAAGTAAGGAAGGTGATATAATGCTATTAGGGGAATTATGGCAAGAATAAGAGAATAAGAATAAGAGAAAAATGGTATAGGAAACTGAATAGAAATAATGTGGAACAGGGTGGGCCCAACCATACATAAATAACCACAAAGTTAAAATGTATGGTGGGCCAAAGAATAAAATTAGCAGCTCACAAGGTAGGAAAAATATTATGGAATTGAAAGTATGGGTATTGTAGATATGTTTTTGACATATTCATTTTGTTATAAGTTGGCTTGATTGTATTGTTTTGAGCATAAATCATTCATTCGTTCGTTCATCCGTCCGTCCTCACTGATCATTGAATGAAAGTTTGTGAAGTGCTAAAGGCCATAGATATGTCAACATGAAGGCAAATTCATATTTTGCAAGACAAGTTGGAGATGAAAAAATTGTTGGTTTACTACATTTGCTCACACTGGACAAGAGACAGGTGTGTCATTCAACTTGAAAGCTGTGTTTAAAGCTATTTAAGCAAAATCCAAAGGACTTTTTTGCACTGAGTTACCACTGCCGATGAGATCTGGATTCATTATTATACTCTGAAAACCTAGAAACAAAACAATGAGTTGCTTCTAGCGAATCGGCTCCATAGGCAAAGACAGTCCTATCGACCAGAAAAGTGATGGCAATCATTTTTTGGGATATAAAGAGAGTTATGCTCATTGACTTCTTGGAAAAAGGAAAAGGAATTACTGGACAATACTGCAGTGTATTATTAGCCCAATTCAACAAAAAGTTGAAAGAGATATGGCCCCACTTGGCAATGAAGAAAGAGCTGTTTCACCACAACATTCATCAGGTACTGTCACTGCCAAACTATATGAACTTCTGTTGCACCTCCCCCCATATTCACCTGGCCTGGCCCCCCCCCCCCAATTTCTTCTTGTTCCCAAACATGAAGAAATGCTCATAGGGAAAAATTTAAATCAAATAAGGAGGTTGCCATGAAGACAGGCATATTCATTCCTGTTTTTTTGGAGGGGTTAAAAAATGGCAGGAATGTTGGGAAAAGTGCATGTCCCTAAAATGGTTTTTCTTACTTCACTAATTGTCACCTCTTTGTCTCTTATCTCTATAAGAGAAAATTTCTATACTTATAATTATTCTGCAATTGTATTATTTTTCTTCTCAATTCACCCTCGGCATCTTTGTGTCGAAATATTTTATCTTTGTCATCACAATTGATTCCTTTTTATTTTTGTCCCCGACATCCTTATGTCAAAAACACATTATTTTCCGTCGCTATAATTCATTTCTTTAATGACAATCAGTGTCCTCATCTGTCTTTGTTGACAATGCTCTTTGTGGTCAATATAGCCGATGACTATGTTGGTTTTCTTTCTTGTTGTAATTTCTAATCTGAACATAATTTTCTATAAGTAACCCATTAAAAATTGTTATTTTCCATCATCCCTACTATTCCTGCCTTACATATTTGTTGGCAAAGACTATTTGGTCCTTTCTTTGAATGGTTTTAACTTATTTTTATGGTATCTTCCTACCAACTTGCCATTTGTATTCCGTAGCTCATACGTATGGTCACCCAGCTGTTTTGTTATGACCAGTGATCCAGTGTACAGTAGTTCCATCTTTCTCTTTTGTATGGCCATCATGTGTCGATGTCAATTGTTAATCTCTTGGGTTTTGTGTCGTTGGTCATCCAGTCAGTTGGGACGAACTTAGTTATTGTAATTTCCCTGAATGTTGGTGGTGGTTGTTGTTTCTGTATTCTGTGGAGCATCTACCCTATTTGGCACATTTTCATCTCTACATCTAGCAATTTCTCCTTCTAATACAATCTTATTTTCTCTCATTTCTGATTCTATTTTTCCCATCCTATCTCCTATGATTTCTATCCTAGCTTCTAAGGCTTCCTTTGTCTCATTTAAGTTTTTATGTACTAATTTTAAATTAGTTTCCATTACTTTCATATTTTCTTTACACTCCTGTCTTCCTAATTCTATTTTCTGTTCTAAGTTCTGTCTTCCTAATTCCATTTTCTGTTCTAAGTTCTGTCTTCCTAATTCCATTTTCTGTTCTAAGTCCTTTCTCACTTCCTCCATTTTCTGACCTATTTCTTCCTTATTCTGTTCTAGCTTCTGGCCTATACTCTGACCTATTTCTTTTTAATTTTGTTCTAGTTTTTGTTCTATACTCTGACCTAAACTTTGTTCTATGTCCTGTCTCACTCCCTCCATTTTCTGACCTAAACTTTGTTCTAGTCTTTCAAACATGATTATTAATAACCTTTGGTCTTTTCCTATTGCTACCTGTTCTTCACTTTCTGGTTCTATTTGATAACTAGGCCCACCTGCCCCTTCCCCCACTCCTGTTTCTATCTCTTTTCGCGACATTTTAGTTTCTTTATTCAATTCACTTAGGGTTAAAGGTCCCACTACTTTGGCGCTTCGCAGTAACATAAAAATAAAAATAAACTGGATGTAAAAATAAAAAAATTTTGGTCCTACTTTTTTTTCCGTTGATTTGTCCAGTTACGTGCGTCTCCTGGGCAGTTGGCTTCGCTAGACGATCTCCGGTGTTTTCCCGCGTTGATTATCCGTTCATCGGTGTTCTGATGTATCGTTGATTATCCATTCATCGGTGTTCTGATGTTGATATCAAATGATGGTCTAATGGCGTCTTCTTTCTTTTCGGCGCGATGATATGGCGTCACTTGGTATTTTGCGTAAGTTCATTTCCCGTAATTTCCATTCCATCCTAAATTCGTGTTCCACGTTGGGCAAGCCATTTGGTGCTGTTTTTGCAATTATTAACGACGCTGTGTCTTTACGCTAATGAGATCTTTGTGATCTCAGGGCTTGGTAATGGATGGAATGAAATATCACACAATGCTTCTTCACCACAATGCACTAATTTATGAACACCTCATCGATACTCCACATTAAACAATTTCTCTCAGCACCAGTCCAAATGCTCAAAAACCTTTACACTCCCTCACTTAGTGGAACTTATGCTTGATGAACGTTTGGTAAAAGTTCCATGTTCACATTACGTAAATATGATTGTCTTTTCATCTCGAAGATACACACGCGAGTGAACAGTTTTTTGGCGTCATTTGACGCGACACCGCCTTTTTCATATCCATCCGCGTATGCGCCCATCAAATAGTTCTTTCTCGTTAGGGGAGCGATCCCTAATCATTCTCCCCTACTTTTATTATGGAACACATATAATTCTAATATTTATACATATATATTAAAATCAAATATGGAAAGATTTATGACGTCTTTGGGCAAACTTAGTTGTTCGTAACAATGAACCTTATCAACATGTTTTCATCATTTAACTATCTCATACCAACATCAAAAAACGAATTACTCTTTTAACAAACATTCACATGAACGATTTTCTTTTGGGGTCTTCTAATATTCTGTCTCAGTATTTAAAAAAAATTGGCATCTTTATCCCTAGCACAGGTAATTATTAGACCACCCTCATGGATGTTATTCTGCAATCCTGGCCAACCATCTACGATCTCAAGGTAGCAAAAGCATTTGTGAGAAGACCCAAAGTAAATGAATACTGTATATATTAATAATCCTGGAAGTTCACAACAGTGTTTTAGGAATCTCATTAAAATAGAAAAACGGGTAGATTAATAACACTAAACAACGCTTACTTTTTAAATTTCCCAGAACATGTTTCAGAGGCTAGTTTCTTCCATTTCTTTCCATTTTTGAAAGAAAAACACAACATTAATCTGGATCCAAAACTATTAAAGCAAATCCCATTGTACAAGTTCTTAGTATCACCACCAGAGCAGTCTGGGGAAGGACCAACCTCTACAAACAACTTCAGTTGATGTTCAGTTGATAATGGAGGAAACTAGCCTCTGAAACACGTTCTGGGAAATTTAAAAAGTGAGTGTTATTTAGTGTTATTAATCATTTTTGTAGTTTAATGAACACTGGATATATTACTCAGCATGACGATAAATAGTAGCTGTTACCTACCTCAGGATAGTCACCATTTACATGAATAACTGGAGCAGATATAATCTTTGCTAAATCTGAACAATATCTTGATGACCGTCCCATTTCAGCTGGGGTGGTAAATCCAAGTTGATTGTTCACAATTAAGTGAACAGTGCCACCAACTTCAAAATGAGGCACTTGACTGAGCTCCAGAGTTTCCTGATTCACACCTTGGCCAATGAAGGCAGCATCTCCATGTACCTATTATTCAAACAAAAACTTACTCTCTCTCCATGTTTACTATGTTGTGAACAACATCCTGTAACTTTCATTATCTTCAAATACCTGCACATTAAGAATTTTGTCACTCCAGTTTGATGTACCATTCGAATAGCCTCCTTCCTTGAATGACTGTTGGCGTGCCCTTGTTTTCCCCATTGATACAGGATTAGAAATCTGAAGCAAAAGCATTATAAGCATTTAAGATAAGAGAGCAAAATGAAGAACTGAAAACATGAGAGAAATACATGGCCATTTACAAAAATTTCCAAATAAATATTTTAGTTATAATATCATCATAATATTTACAGCTATTTCTAAGAAAATAAAGAACATTTAGTCATATTTGTGAGTATTTCCATGAAAGCTCTCTATCACCCTCTGTGTATGAGTGAGCAAAAAGTTTTGTAAAGGGTAATTTGGAGGGCAGGGATCTTCTTTAAAATCTTTATGTCACTTTTATTCAGGATACTATCTTAAATACCATTTATTAAATTTTATTGTAATGTATTTATTAAATTTTTTGGCTCAAGTTTAGAACAGCTCACTTTCCACTTGCCAGCCAGATTCTAAGTCCGAACTTACTTACTGCGCATGTGCCGACAGTAGTTTCACAATCGCCCACTAGATTTCACTGCATGACTAGCAGACAATTTTCACATCTGCCAACATTGCTTTTTATACTACACTAGTTTTCGTTGCCAACACATTAAACACAAATGCACTCACTCGCATCGTTGCCGCCACAGACATACCACTATCGCGTATGATGTTGATTATTACATTTATATTATATATATTATTTATATATAATACTATATATTATACTTATATTTATTATTTTATTATTTAATGTTATTATATTTATTATATATATATTTATATATATTTATATATTATATATATTATATTTATTATATTTAAATTTTTATATTTTTATTATGTTTACTATTTATCGTTCTTTTTTTGTTTATTTATTTTATTTTATATTATTATTTTTAATGTTATTAGATTTATATTATATATATCATCTTTATATTATTTTTATTATTTATCGTTCTTTTTTATTTATTTTATATTATATTAGAATATAATGCTAATGGCTTCATTGCCAGATGCAAGGCACTAGAAAACAACATATTATATTATTTTATTGTATTATTATTTAATATTGTATTATACATATTATTTATATATATAATATTATATTTAATAGTATTATATTATTATATTTATATTATTTTTATTAATTATTGTTCTTTTTTATTTATTTATTTTTATTTATTTATTTTTTAATTTTCGAGTGGAGAAAAAATCCATTTACGGAGCCCCATGCGCTGGGATGGCACAGATGGGGGACTGTAGGCTTCGCTCTAGGGCACATCACATTCCTTGCATAGCATTTGAGTCCTCAGCAGGCCCTCGTTGTACAGGAACTGCATGCATGACTCCTCATTAAAGCACAGAGGTGCCAAATCTAATATACTGATAAAGCGATCCGTTGCACTAGTTGCTTCTAAGAAGGTCAGCAGCATACTGCCGACTCCCGCAAAAACATACAAACTTACTATTGGCAACAAACTCCTAGGGACATTCTGCTGTTGGCAGCGCTGGATTAACACAGCAACTTCGGCAACTTTCGTGACCATTCATACACACTGCCGAGTGGGACTTTGCCGAAATTCTGACCAAGTGCTTGCGTAAGCTTTTCTAAACAATATCCAATTTTTCATTTTTAACCTATGCTACAGGTGTCGCAGAAAATGTACTTACACTTCGAATGACCACAAAATCATTATTTAAAAACATAGAGACAAGCTTGAATTACAGAAGAAAAATGTAATTAAAAATGACTCCCCGTAAACTTACCAAGGGTAAACGAGAGGTGTGGGACATCAGCATTGGGAATCATATGGTCATTTTTATAACAGAGCTGTCAAAGGTGATAGGTGCCTAACCTTGCTGCAGGAGTCCGCTGGTCCACACATTGAAGAGATGCTTGGTGATGACAACAGATTTACTTTCAGCAAGATGGAGCACCTCCCAACTGCTATCATGATGTAAAAGCTCACCTCAATGCAGCTTATCCAAACACATGGATTGGGCGAAGGGTTAGCACTGAATACCCTGCACTTTACCCAGACCTCACGCCAATGGACTTCTTTTTATGAGGATACCTCAAGGACAGAGTTCATTGCACAAAACCAAGAACAACTGATGCATTGAGATTGGATGTCACGAAATTCCAAATGACCTGTTTTGTGACCTTTGTGCAACCACTGGTTTGTGTTATCAGCTTTGTCTGGGCAATGGTGGTCATCATTTTGAACATTTGCAAACATGATTCTTTAATTACATTTTTCTTTTATAGTTCATATCATTAAACTTGACTCTATATTCATAAATAATGATTTTATAGTCATTCAAAGTGTTAGTACATTTTTTTTAAACACCTGCATTCACGGAGATAAACATAGACATTTTTCTGTTTCAAAAAATGCATTTTGGGTTCAGTGGGTCTCAAAACATGTACTTTCAGTGAAATCTTGACATAGGTCCTTACCTCTAAATGAGATGGCCCAGGTAGCATTGTGATGTGAATGTGCTTGTTGCCCACTCTGAGATCAATAGATGAAGCTGGCAATCACAGATGGAAGAAAAATGGAAGATGTTAATCAATTAAAAAATTTAAGCACTGTATAAAAAATTAAAAATGGCTGATGTAGAAGCTTTCTATAACTATGGATTATTATAGATTGTAATAGACACTTTCTATAATGATAAACGAATGCATTACAATCAAACAATTGTGCCTGGAACAAACAGGGAAGTATGAACAAATGGATGTATCAAAATGCACAGATACCATACAATAATGGCATTTGTCTTGATATAAGACAATTTCATGGATTCAATGGTGAGTGGTTTTCTTTATTAATGCATTTCAGACATTTGAATGCCTGAATGTCAGGGAATGTCTCTTTAAAGTCAGCTAACTGTGTAACATATTCCTCCTCAACTGTTAGAGAAATGGTTAAATTACTGTATGTAACTCTTTAATACTTATGTTATTATATATTGCATTATTATAAGTTTTAATTTTTTTCAATTGAAAGAATAAATAGGTAATATTGAATATTCAGAACCATAATCCTGTAAACCTGAAAAATACACATATTATATACACTCTATGATGAACTGCATTTTCTTGCATCATGGATTATCTAGTAAACAAAGAGCTCATTACATGTTCAGCACCGAACTCCACTGTGCAAAGGGTGGTACATATGCCTAGTAATGCGGCAGAATCTGAGTTAAAACCTAGATGGAGTGAGTTAAACACACACATATACTGGGTATCCCAAAAAAACACCAACACTGCTTAGTACGTTGTGCTGGATGGCAAACTGATTGGCTTTCCCCTGTTCAGAAATGCACAGTTTTGATGCTGTAGGGCGTTGAAGTTTGAGAACGTACATTAGTGACACCTTGTTAACATTTGTTTTGGTGTCTTAAAATGGAAGGATGCAACCCTTTAGCTATCTGTGTACTGGGATGAATGACCTAAGCATAATGACATTCCTGCGTATGTGCTAAATTCCTCCATAAAGTCCTTGGTGCATATTCTACTGCATTACTTGTGTGGCTTTATTTACAGTAATGTTTTTAACAGCAGTGCAACATGTATGTACCAGTACACAGCTGCAGAAATGACCTACATGAGCTCCAGCACACTTCAATTTAAATGTGCAGAATCACCTCAATGTCACATATCCAAATCAATTGATTGGTAGATGTGGATCAGTTCCATGGCCAGCACTGTCGCCAGATGTGACATCTCTTGACTATTTTCTGTGGAGTTGGAAGAAGAATATGGTGTATGGCACTTCTGTAATGTCAGCAGAGGACCTTATGGCTCCAGTTCACAGAGCTAGTAAAAATCTTCAGACAATTGCAGTATTGAGGCTCACCACTACCAACATAGCCTCTGCAATGACATAGGAAGCACACAGTTCGAAGCCCATTGGTAATGTAGACAGCTTGATGTTGGGTTTATTGAAGAAATATGAACGTACACCCATCTCACACTTCAATGCGCTACAATGCCCAAACTGTACATTTCCGGACAGGCCTTCCTATTTGAAAACTAATGAATTTGCCACCCCACGCAACATATTAAGCATTGTCGGTGTGTTTTTGGAATATCCTGTATATATACTGGATCTTTACATGTATTCAACCTTTTATGTCAATCAATCATCTGCTCATGATGTCAGCTGAAGCATTTTAGGAATGCATGAACATTTAACAATGCCAGATTAGTAATCGTAGGTATATCCAATATTTTAATCCTTTTTATGTTATGTCTTCGAACCTGAAATGAAATTCTGGACAAGAATGGAGAAAATTATTCAGGCAACAAACAATATTCTAACAATAGACTGATATATATCGTAATGCTCACATTTTTGAATTATACATATTTTGAGCTCATATCACTCATGCATGACATCTGTAAGATTCATTAAGCTAGCCTCCCTAATGAAAAAAGACAATATTTCACTTGTGAGGATCATTCTCATGGCAAAATTAAAAAGTTTTAACAATGACTTTTGGAGGCTGGGGACAAGATAATGAAGACTATATAATGAAACATGGTGCAAAATATGTTTAAAAGTAGTTTGTCTATTAGCAACCTTTACCTATTAGAAACCTAGGGTTTAACCTCTTGAGCGCTGGCCATTTAAAAGCTCCGCAGGCCAAGAACAGATACCCAATATCCAGCACAGGACATTTAAATTGTTAAATGCGCTAAAAGTGCTTCCTAAATACACAGCTGTATTTTGCATAAATTTTAAGTAATTTTAATTAAACAAAAACTGGTATAAAACTCGTTATATGTAGTATATATGCACGTCATCAGCAAAGTGGGCTGCATTAACAAATCGTTGAAATGGCACTGTTTTGTTTCACTGTGGTGAAAAATTAACTTTGCTCTGTCGAACGCACCTAATATAAGTTCTCTGAAAGAAACAGCAGTTGTCCCATTGTATGTGTGGCCTATGCATCAGTAAAACACGGCGTAATGTGAAATAAAGCACTAGTGTATGCGTGGTCTATGAGTCATCAGAATAAAGCATGTTTGCAATTTTTCCTTACGCGTGTTTCGTAACTTGGATATAGCAGGCTCCGTTTGTTTCTTTCTTGTAATACATACATATACTTTCCTGCTTGTAGCTGAAGTGAGAAGCTTTTGAGTGTTACATCTCAGAGCTAAAACATGGCATCAACAAGCAGTGTCGCAAAACAGTTAACGAGTGGTGGAAGTGTAAGGGCTTCTGAAATTACACAAGATAATGTGGAGGACTTCTTGCTGTGTGACAGCGATTTGGATGTTGATGGTGAATTTTCCAAATTTGAGGGGGTTGTTGAGGACATAGGTACAAGTAGCAGTGAGGAAGAACGTGACCAACTTCCGTCACCATTGGGGTAATTTGTCTCTGATTTGAGACTGCCTTTGTGGTTTACCAGGAGAAATACGAACTGGTTTGAGAATTTAATGTCATTCTGGCAGTTTGTCACAATAGCTCAGTGGTAGAGCAGCCACCCGGTAAGCGGAAGGTCTGTGGTTCAAATCCCAGTTGTGGCATTGAATTTTTAAGTTCCAGTTCTACCTCTCAAACTTTGCCCACACATGGCTTGTGTGTTTAAAAACACCAACAGTAAGTTTGTTGGCATACATAAATAATAATTCCTTCAGTTGTTCGTGAAGAGTCAACATTGTGGAGTGCTGAAAACAACTGCAATACAAATAGACACATCTTCATGAGCACAGGCTCTGGTGTTCAACCCCAGGCTCAGCTGACTTCTGACAGCCAACCAATTGACATTTTTACAAAATTTTTTACTACTGACTTAATGTCTCTCACTGTTATGGAAACTAATGCATATGTGAGTAAGTCGAAGGAAGACCTGCTCTCTAAAGGTAAATTAGGACCTAAGAGCAGAATTCAAAGGTGGACAGAAGTAACACTCAATGAGATTTACAGGCTACTTGGTCTAATTATAGGGTGTTATTGGTAAACCTGCATTATACATGTACTGGTCCACAGATGACATGCTAGCTATTCCTTTTTTTGGATAATGCATGTCAAATAACAGGTGTACTTCAATTTTGCAATTCCTTCACTTCACCTGCACAGAGAATGTAAATGACAAACTGCACAAAATTAGGCCTGTTTTTGATTATATTATTTCAAAATACAAAGAAAATTATGTGCCTGGTGAAAAGGTCACTGTTGATGAAAGCCTAATGCTTTGGAAGGGCCGCTTAGGTTGGAAGCAATACATCACAACAAAAAGGGCCAGATTTGGCATAAAGAGTTTTGATGTTTGTGAAAGTAAAACGGGATATCTTTACAATAGTTGCATTTACACTGGTCAAGGGACTGACAATACTGGAGACAAAGATTTGTGCTTATCTGGCTCCATAGTAATGCACGTAATGGAACCTGTGCTTGATCATGGTAGGACTGTATACTTAGATAATTGGTATAGCTCTCCTAAATTATACATGGCCTTATGCAAAAGAAAGACTAATGCAATTGGAACAGTACATTCAAATTGTATTGGTTTGCAAAAGATGTGAATACGAAGGCTCTAAGGAGAGGGGAAATGGAGGTGCATCAGCACCCACCTTTCACATACCTTCACTGGCAGGACAGGAGGGTAGTTACGGCATTATCCAACTGCAGTTCTAAGATTTTGATGATTGACACTGGAAAAACAGATGCCCATACCAAAATGTGCATTTTCAAGCCTGACGTTATCCAGGAATACAATATGCATATGGTCGGTGTCGATCTAGTAGATCAGGTATTGCAAGCATATTCCTCTTTACGAGAAAAGTTAAATGGTATAAAAAGGTATTTTTGCACCAGCTGGATATAATCATATACAATTGTTTGGTAATTTGGAGAGCTCTAAACCCACACAAGACAATGACCTACCTGGACTTTCGACTATCAATAGCTCGCAGCCTAATTGAACAATACCATATTGAGAGGCCTCTTCATACTGGGGGTAGAAAATCCAGAACCCCTGCACCCCTCAGACTTCAAGGAAAACATTGTCCTAAAAGGATACTCCCAACATCAAAGAAGTCCCGCCCATCTTGAAAGTGTTTCATGAGCCGCAAGAAGGGAATTCGCAAGGAAACTGGGATGATGTGTTGCAAATGTGGAGATGTGCCCTTGTGTGTTTATACCTTTTTTGAGGCATATCACTGCAGAAGGAACATATAAAGGTAAGCCAGTAAAGTATATAGAATTTAATTAAATATTTCATAATGGGGGAAAATTAAAATAAGTTGAGTTAGATAGGAGATAAATAAGGTTTAAATGCACAAATGCACAGGACGTGTATACACGCCCATAACACCTATCCGTCATTTTAAATGTATGAGATTTCACGTCCATATCACTGAAGAGGTTAACAGTTGCACAACTTTCTTTAAATTTATTTCCATAGCTAGTCTTCTAGTTATTTATACAGAACTTCAATTTTGTTTTTTCATCTGCTTCCTATTACTCATCACAAATAACAGAACAAAAATCTCACAAACCAATGGTGCAGTGTTTTGCCTATCTGCATCCGTGGCACTATGATAGCGACCATCTGCTGCTATCATAGAAAGTCATG
This sequence comes from Tenodera sinensis, assembly GCA_030765045.1. NCBI lineage: Eukaryota > Metazoa > Arthropoda > Insecta > Mantodea > Mantidae > Tenodera > Tenodera sinensis. Next base: position 162,962,122 of record CM060963.1, on the reverse strand, counting down.
GATGAAACTATACAACTTTAAAACTGCTTTTAAAGGCTTTACTTACCAACTGCATTAAAGAAGATGCCAAAACTGGCCACCATCATTGTCAGACATTTTGGGCACCTCTTTAGGAAACTATCATCACTCGCTTAATTCATGTTGAGAAATGCTGGCAATTTCCTGACAGATATTTTGTTTTAATTCTTACAGTGTGTGAGGGCTTTTCTTGTGCACTTTACATTTGAAATTACCTCAGAGATAGAAATTGCAGTGTGTTAGGTCGGCGGACCACAAATCTCTGCTAATAAAATTCACTTTCAATTGCTCTCATCAAAGATTTGGTCATACGAGCTGTTGCAATGTTATTGAAAAAAGTCAAAATCAAGCTTTCTGTTTGTTAATTCTCTAAGAAAAAGGGACAAAACTGTATTCACCTACGAACAGGTGTCAACTGTTGACTCAAAAAAATTGACCCCATAATCCAGAACTTAATATTGTTCATGAAGTACCCAGGCGCGGCTCGTCAATATGTGCTACAGTGCTACAGCACAATGATTATTTTGCAGAAAATAGTTTCTTCTTTGTGTTAAACATATACTCAATTATTATTGCACATTTTCTTTCACTTTCACTACTTTATATGCCGCGCGCTAGTGTTCTTTGCCCATTGTGTGCAAAGATGATGCACGCCTCACATATATGAGATAGGTCCTGCATTAGGTGCCACAAAATTCCTCAATCCTTTGCAGGGAATGTAGAACAATCCATGCATGCGAAACATAGGTGTACGATTTTGAAATCTGTTCTCCTATTGGTTGAATTTACCTAGTGTTGTGCTCCGATGAAGTGGAGCACATGAATTCATGCTGCTTCTGTACAAAGTTGCTAGATAGCAGGATTGCAATGTCATCTAACGACTTTGCTTACTGTTGTGCAACTTCTGCCATCTATGTGGTGTTGAGACAACTATCTGTTGCCAGCGATAGACCTTGCACGTAACAGAGAAAATAAAACTCTCGGAAGTTGGACATGTGGAGCAATTACTGTTGGCACTACTTGTTTTTGACAGCAACAAATAACCGTGAAATACTCCATAAACTCAGGTTATGAACGCCAGTTTCGTGTGCTGAGCAATATCTGTGTTGTGTACGCTAAAATGAATTCTGTGGACAGCCTAATAAATTATCCTTTCTCTAGGAGGACTCTAGAAGAAAAAGTTCAAGTGAAGCAGTTAGGGAGGCAAACACCAAATCTAAACATCACACAACCTGCAAAAGGAGGGAGAAATAATTCTTACACCCGGCGATTTAACCTCAAAATTTATGAGCATGCATGGATGTGTGGATGTCAGGAAAGAAATGCTCTTTTCTGTTTTCCATGCTTGCTTTTTGGGAAGAGTGATTCGAGAAGTACGACGGGAGTGACAGACCTAGGACATATTAATGTTCTTATTAACAAACGCAAACAAAATGTAAAACATTTAAACAATGTACTAGATTTAAGTGCTTTAGGTAGTACAGATATTGTGACTCAGTTAAGCCGTGCTTATCAAGAGGCGAAGCTGAAGCATAATCTACAAGTAGAGAAAAACAGGTATGTGTTGTCCCGCATGATTGACTGTATAAAGTTTTGTGGTGCCTTTGAGCTTGCTTTGAGAGGACATGATGAAACTGAATCTTCTGAAAGTCCTGGCGTGTTTTTAGGACTTACAGATTTAGTAAGTAACATTGATAGTGCTGTGAAGGAACACATGGACTCAAACTATATATTCAAAGGGACCTCTAAAACCATCCAAAACGAACTCTTGGATTGTATGTTAGAAGTCTATCGTGAGGCGATTCTGGAGGAAATGCACGAAGCTGATTTTGTGGCTGTTATGGCAGATGAAACAACAGATGTTTTGCATCAGACTCAGCTTGTATTAGTATTTAGATATGAGAAAAATGGTGTTCCATATGAGAGATTTTGGGGTTTTTTGCAATCAGAGGGACAAAACGCAGAAGCAATCTCTGAAAGCATATTAAAAGTGCTTAATGATCTATTCAGAGATAAACGTCATAAACTTATTGCCCAAACTTACGATGGAGCTTCAGTAATGAGTGGTGCAGTTGGTGGAGTACAAGTCAAAGTACAATCTCAATTTCCAAATGCGCAGTATATTCACTGCTATGCACATCAACGGAAACGTAGTGATGGAACATGCAGCTTCGCAGAATAAGTCTGCCAAAATATGTTTTCTTAATCTCTCTGCTTTTCCTGCCTTTTTCTCGAGATCCCCACAGCGCTTGGCAGCTCTGGATTCTGTGGTGGCTAGAAGAGTTCCTGGTGGTTCTGCAACTAGGTGGAATTTTAGATCCAGAACTGTTAATGTCATTTATGAAAATCAGGAAGAATTGCTGCAGTGCTTTTCGGAGTTGGAAAATTCTGCCCATGATAAGACTTGTCTGGAAGCAAATGGGCTTCGGCATTATTTAGAAGACAGCAAATTCCTTTCATGGTTGACATTCTTTCACCGAGTAATGCCTCATGTTGATGTACTTTATAATCAGCTGCAATCAAGATCAACTGAGGCTGTTAAAGTACAAAATGCTGTGTCTTCATTCATTCAGTGCATCTGTGACATTCAAGAGGCAGCCGATGATATATTTGTGATTCCATCTGAATCAATGAGCAAATGCCAGAAGGGAGAATGTCTAAAAATAGAAGCCAAAGAAGTGTGTGACTGCATTATCGAGGAAGCTAGACGTCGTTTTCAGTCGCTTAGTCATCTCGATGCAGCAAAGCTGCTAAACTCTAAATTCTTTGGCAGCTTTTTAAGTCAGTTTCCTGAGGGTGAACTTCAAACTGCTGTGACTACGTATACAACACTGAACAAGAAAATGTTAAAGACACAACTTAGCGTTCTGTATGCAAGACCTGACTTTAGAAATATTGACGGGGTTGTGCAACTATTGCAATACATAATTTCTAGCAGTCTGCAAGATTCGTTTTCTAAAGTGACAACTTTAATAAACATTTTGATTACAATGCCAATGACCACTTCTGAGCCAGGAAGAAGCTTTTCATGTTTAAAACGCGTAAAAACGTTCTTAAGAAACACTATGTCACAGGATCGTCTTACTGCTCTGGCAATGCTGTCCATGGAGAAAAGCATTGCTTCTAAGATGGAGGGGTTTAATACCAGAGTGATCGATAAGTTCTGCAGCCGGAAGGAACGCTGTATGGACTTTATATTTCGCCATTAGGTAAGACTAATTATGTACAATATGTGATCATCGTGCGGTACTGTAGCACACACCTTATTTTGTGCACCAGCCGCCACTGGAAGTACCCATTCATGATGAAAAAACTGGTGTATGGTGTGCCATTAGTGGAGAAAGGTTTCTCAGAGTTCCAATAAGTGACTTCTATCTCTAGGGTAACTTAAAACATAAAGTGTGCAAGACAAACCCACATACCCTGACAGAATTAAAACAAAATAGCTGCCAGGAAATTGCCAACATTTCTGAACATGAACTATCACAAGTAGTAGATAGTTTGCTAAAGAGGTGCCAAAAATATATGGACAACAATGGTGGCCCGTTTTAGTACTTGTTTCATAAAGTTGGTAAGTAAAGCCCTTAACATTAGTTTTAAATATGTTGTATGGTTTCATGTGTGCCTTTCTATTATAGAGGCAGATGGCAACAAGTGCCAAGGATGCCGACAGACGAAACCCGCACAGCACTTTTGTAAGTTTTTTGTTCTCCCAGTATTTACAAGAAATGACTTCAAGTAGTTCCATACTGTCTTTTCTTCTGGGGTCAGTCTGGGTGGCTCAGTTAACTAGGAGCAGGCCTACTGATACTAAGGTTGCAGGTTCAAACCCAGCCCAAACCAATTGTTTTAACTGTGCTTAAAAGCAACAGCCCCATATCAGTAGATTTACTGGCCTGTTAAAGAACTCCTGCAGAACAAAATTCTGCCACACCAACGGAGCTGATATGATCCTGTCAATTGACAGCATCATTAACAAACAAAATATTTGTTTCTTGTCCATTGGGACTGCAAAGCAAGTTAATGTAATTATTTTATCTTTGTGTGAGCTAATGATAAACAAATTCAAATTCAAATTTATTGTTCATAAAACTTGTAATACAAGCATAGAGCATTGTCAAATGCTAATACATGAATAAAAAGTACATCATGGCACTTAATTAGACTTTTGGTTAGTAAATAATCTATATATCATAATACAAACATGGAATATTGAATATACAAAAAATACATTAATAGTACACATTAATTTAACATCTCTTCTAACCTGTATGGGCACTTTTTAATTAGATAATTTTTTAACTCTTTAGCAAAGAAGTTTTTTCTTGAGTGCTCTTTTATACTTCTTGGTAGGGCATTATATAATATCATTCCCATTACAATCAGAATAAACAGTTGATCTGCAACCTTCACTATGAACTGGCACTCCAAAACATATTTTAAATATGACAAAAAACAGTGATGAGCTTCCTGTTATTTCCCACTTACTGATAGGCAAATATAAATAAACATAGTGTATCAGAACTATGTTTAAAATGGGGATGCGAGAATCGTGCAGGGAGGTCTTTAGAAGAGAAAGGATGTTCACTATCATGTCTCTGTACTTATATAAAGTAATTTCCTTAGTAAGTAAGAATAAACCAAAATTAAATAGTGAAGTACACAGTCATGATACTAGATGTAAATATGACCTGCATTATACTAACTATAATGTAAAAGCTGTAAACAAAGATCCTTATATAATAGGACTACACTTGTATTATCGACTCCAAGCATATATCAAAAGTGAAAACATCGCTGTTAAATTTAATGAATGTGTTCAAAAATATATATTGAATAATCCTGAATATAACATTAATGAATAATGAATAATGATCACTTTGCCATAGTAGGCTAGTTGTGATAAAAGTTCATAATGCATAGATATTTTAACTGAAAACTTCTTTATTTAAATATAAAATTCAATTTTATGCTTTTACTTAAGGCAACATAACATAAAATATTGTTAAGTTGGAAATATTGTGGTGCAACTGTCCCTACCTTATCCCCCTCAAATTATGTGCATATATATAATTCACTCACTGAAGTGGCTAGGGACATCTCCAGTAGCATTTGCATCTTCTGGAAATTCTGAGATTCCTTTTAACTTCCTGAAAAGTTGTGCCGGTGGAAATTGCAGCATACCAGTTAGCAAATTGAGACGTCCACGATGTGGCATAGACATTATTATCTCTTCCACACCAGCTGAAAATGGTTTCAAATGGTTACTACAAGATCAGCTTGAATAGTAAATGGATGCACACATGTTCTCTCTTTATCAAAGCTTCTTTAATGATCTACATTAACAAAATTTTGTCCTCTCCTCTGTCCTTTAAAATTCTATCATAGCTATAACAAATACTGCATTGTCAGATACAGCCTTTTGAACCACTTTGTCCAAAGCTGCACTAATGTTATTTCATGCCAGACGCCGTTCCATTCTTCTTACATTTTACTTTCACTCTTTTATTAGGTTATTTCTTTATATCCACTTTAAAGGCATTTGGGATTTCACTGTTTCTAACAGTAGGCACACAAAAATAGCATTATATCTAACATTATAATGTATGAAACATTGATGGTTTATATATACTATGACAGTACCAAAAAATCTCCCATATCATACTTAGATATTCATTATAGAAAAGTTTTGTAAATGACAAAACCAGAAACATTATGCTAAAAATCTTCTCTTATGTAATATTGATGGATTCAGGAGGTGGCCTGTGGGGAAAAGTCCCTCCAGGAAATAAAAAGTCCCCACGAGAAATTCATATCTATTTGTAAATGTATGTATCATTAAAAGCCAAAATGTTGTGTGCATTTAAATTATCGTCTGGGCTGGAGTAATGTAATAAGTAGAGACCATAACTTTTAAGAATGCCTTTATAAATGAGTTATATCTGTCATCCTTTTGAAAGTGAATCTGCACAATTTACATCTCTTGATTGAAACACCACAGTTTTGTATTGTCTTTCTCTGGGTTATTTAAAAAATATAAATGCCTAACTGCTGAAAAAAATGGCTTTTGTTGTATTTTTTATCATTATATATTCCTTTATTATTAAAAACAACAATGAGTTTTGCCATAAAAAGGGGTAACAGCAGGTAAGTGTTTTAATTATCGTTTGTGTTTTCTTGACTTTCTATGGAATCATACCTCCTCCCTTTGCTGTGCATATGTATTAGCCACTCCTTCTTTTTACCCCTCCATCTGTTCTAGGATCGGAGTTGATAGATAATAAAAGAACATCCTATTATCATGTCAAACTACTGCAGTTACACCCTAAAGTTGCAGTTTGCAAGATTCACGGCTTTCAATTTAAATTGCTTTGGCTTTGAAAATTGTTTTGGCAGGTCTTTCCTTCCAACACAAGTTGTACCACACACATATATTTTTTTTGTCCAAAAGTAGTTTCATTAGCTGTATGGAAGTAAAAGGATTATCAAAATAGACATGTAGATTTTGTAGATTTAGCAGGCATATATTGTTTTAGTAAGAAACACCCTTTGAAATCTATCATCGCTTTATCAACAGAGAGATCACGATTTGGTTTTTAGACATTTGCAAACTTTTGATTATGCCTAAAGCAGGTCGTGCCCTATAAAAATAATCATAATCATAAGAATCTACCCCTAATCGTGGTTTTGCAGATTCTTCATTCAGGTGAAGATACTGTGATATCTTTAAAAGGCGGAGGAAAGTCATTGCTTGTCTTACAACTGGAAAAATGCAAAAATCCCCCAAACACTAACCTCTAACTTCAGATAAATCTACCATCCCCATATATATCAAAATAACTAAATAGGCCTCTATAATAGCAGAAGATACAGGTGAGTGTGAGTCCATTAAAAGAAGTGCTAGTGAATGTGATGGTAAATCTTTGGTTAGTGTTTCTCAGTTTCTCCCTAGTGTTTCTTCCATCTTCAGGTTGTCATCCTGAACAAAGTGAACATGAGATTAAGTACCAACAAAAATGGGAGTGTAGGTATAATTGGTTGTATTTTGGCCATGATCAGGATGAGACTTTTTGCAAATTATATAAGATGCATTTAAAAATGATAGACAGGGGGAGTGTTCATTGCTGTGCCTTTCACTAAATTTAGAAAAGCTACTGGAAGCATGGGAAAGCTAGAAAAGCACACCAAGTCAGAAAAACATGCAAAAGCTGTTGCACTTGAAAATTGTAAGTTACAGGAATTAAATGTTCTAGTTCATGCGCATATACTTAAAATGAAACTGTAAAAGGTCAAATCACCAATTCTTCTTTAATTCAAAGTGTGTATTTTCTAGTAAGGAAATCCTCCACACAACAAAATATAAGCCTCTAATTCGTAAGATAGTACTAAAAAGTGACATTAATCTTGAAAATTAGGTTAAACTTCAGAGTGAAAGGTCCACATATGTTAGCAAAATATACTGCTTCAGACTTATTAAATTGCAATGGTGAGGTTATACACAACCAAGATGAAACAATTCTTCATGTTAGATACTTTTCCTTAGTGACAGACATGTCTACAAATGTTTGTAACCAAACACTTTCTTTGATAGTTTATGTTGTGCCATCTCTGTCTTTTGAAGTGAAGGAAAGTTTTTATATCTAGTTGAATTGAAGAATACTACAGTTGAATCTATATTTACAGCAATTGATAGTGAACTAAAGAAACAAAAACTTTCTCATGACAAATTAGTAACATGCTCTTTCGATGGTACTCCTAACTTCAGTGGTTCTGTCACTGGAGACTACGCTTGGTCATCGAAAAAACAACATGATTTGCCTTACATGCGGAGCACATGTTTTGTTGATAACCCTGTAATAAAGTGCATATTACATATTGTTAAGGGGACAGTTATAAACTTTTTCATGCTTCTTCTCAATAGGAAAATGTATGGCATGAAATTCAGTGTGCTTTAGAACATCCTGTTTTATAAACACCCTAAGCTGTTGATATCCACTGGTTGAGTATGTGTCGCACAGTTCATGCTATATTCCTATGCTACAAGTTCACTTTGATGGCATGTGAACATATACACAAGGACAATGTACATATTTGCATATGTATGTATGTTTGGCAGGAGGAATCTTGTTAGAAATGATAAATTACAATTTCATTGTAGGTTTAGTGATTTTGGACCATACTCAAATGTAGTCTCAAACTTAAGTAAAGTATTGCAAAAGCAATCACTCAAAATTTCACAACTCCCTGTGGCTGTTTCTGTAACTCTGGAACATTTAAGACACATTGACTGCCTCTGCAATTGCATAGCCATAGTGTGGAAAATGAAACACTAAATAAAATTTAAAAACTACAAATGGACGCAACAGAAGTTAAAACTGTGCATTTCATGGAAGACAAGAAATAAACTATAAAAAATGTAACAAAATTTTGAAAATTATGATTAATGAAATTAAGGAAAGCTTCAATGAGAAGGCAAGTGAAAGTGATAGAACTAAGCACATATTTTGAAAACTTCAAAACATTTCAAGAAGTTAGTGATAACAATTGTAAAGAACTACGCTTGATGTTAGGACTTAAAAATGTTGACACTGTTATTGCAGACTTGCGTCCTTTTAAGTATGTAGCATGTAATAATTCAGAAGATTCATTTTCTGATGTTGCTTCTTTTATCTTATGGGCCAGCATTGGCTATGAAGCACTAAAGACACTTACTGAATGTGTACTCTGCATTCCTGTTTCCACTGCCGGGGTAGAAAGGTAATTCAGTACAATGAATAGGGCAATGACAAAATCAAGAAAGAGTATAGATCTGTGTATGCTTAAGCTTCTGTGAAGATTTCAACAGAAGGATATGAGAATCCTACAGTCTTTCATTGATGATGTCATCAACAGATATGCTGCAAAAAAACCCCTGTGCATTAGTTTGCTATAAATGCAAGTTATTGGATGCAATAATATTATTTTGTTGATTCCCATAATTTTATTCATTTAGATATAACTTGGACTATACCTACTTGTTAGTTACACATAATTTTATTAAACGTCAGAGATTAGGGGCCAATTCAAAATATAAGTACTGTTATGTTTTTTGATACGGTATCACTAAAATTTGAAGCTTATAACATTCTCTCCCCCTCCCCTCCCATCAAGTTTAATCCCCGAGAGGAAAGTGGCTGTATTCACATTAGAGCAGCTTGTTGTGCCTGGGGAAAATATTTAAGGTATGAGGGCTGTCCCAGAAGTAGCCAACCTGACGTATAGATAGCGGTTGTTTCAAACTACTATGGTAGAAAGTACCAACATTATAAAGCTTAAGTATGAACTTTGATGATGCCACATTGTTTATTATTTGTTTGGCAGCCATCAATAGTGAATGCTCTCAGCAAATTTGTAAACATGGTTAAAGCTGGGCATCATTATGTGATACAATATTTTCATTTGAAAGGTCTTAGTCCAATTAATATTAAAGCTGAGCTAGATTCTACTCTGGGAAAGTCTGCTCCTTTGCTTACAACAGTAAAATACTGGGTCACATAATTTAAGTTGGGCGGTACAAGCTGCCAAGATGAACATCACACTGGTCAACCAAATGAGGTGACCATGTCAGAAATTGTAAACAAAATCCACAAAATGGTATTGGATGACCATTGACTGAAAGTGTGTCAGTTAGCCTACATTGCAGGCATTTCAAAAAGTGCTATACATCACATACTGACTGAAAATTTGCGCATGAGAAAGCTGTGCACAAAATGGCTGCTGCATTTACCCACAATGGAACAAAAGCAGCATTGTGAGAATATTTCAGTTGAGTGTTTGGCAATGTTTCATTGAAATAAAGCTGAGTTTTTGCATTGATTCACAATCATGAATGAAACATGGGTCCTTCACTTCACACCTGAGACAAAGGAACAGTCAAAGCAGTAGACTGAAAAGGGAGAATAGGCTCCCAAGAAGGCGAAGACAGCTCCAACTGCGGGCAAGTTCCTGGCGCCAGTTTTTAGAATGCATGTGGGATAATTTTCATTGATGGTCTCCAAAATGGAAAAGCAATCAATTGCGAGTATTATGTAAACATTGTTGCAGCATTTGAGTGATGAAATCATGCAAAAATGCCTGCATTTAGCAAAAAAGTGAGTAAGTGAGTGAGTAGTGGGGTTTACGGGCCCGTCGACAACTAGGTCATTAGGGCCTTTAGCGAAAAAGAAAGTTTTGTTTCATCAAGACAATGCAGTTCACATATCCGTTATTGCTATGGCCTAAATAAATGAGTTTAAGTTCAAACTGTTTCCTTATGCTCCCTATTTGTTAGATTTAGGCTCCTCTGATTATGTTCTGTTTCCAAACTTGAAGAAATGGCTTGATGGTAAAAGATTTGCCAACAATGAAGAGGTGGAGTCAGCAGTTGATGGCTATTTTGCAGGGCTTGATGGTTCTTACTATAAACAGCATATCGAAGCTATTGAGCATTGCTGGGAAAAGTATCGAGCAGAAAGGAGACTATGTAGAGAAATAAAGATGTTTTTTCCCAAAATGTTTGTGCTTTCTTTGTTAGATTGGGTACTTCTGGCACAGCCCTCATATCCTACATATGTGGGGTCTTACATATGTTACATACCAAGTTTCTTGGCGATTGCTTCAGTCATTATGAATTAAAAGGAAATAAATTGTACATGTACACACATACAAAATCTTTAAAAACATGACTTTGAACTTCAGATTAGCCTATTATGCATGTTCATGCTTGTCATTTATTGAAAATAAAAGATTACCACACTCTGTGTACAGGCCGTACAGTTTGGTTCCTTTTTTGTCATCTATTTCACTCTTGATCAAAGTTCCTGTCACCAATTTTCCTTGAAAATTAAAAGAAATCATTTTGAGTGCACAAACAATCAAACCAAAAATTTGAAAAGTATTTTTTAAATACCATACTTTACTAGGTTTCAGATGATTTGAAATAGCTAGAAAATCAGTTTTGCTTTACTAAATGTCAGTTATTTAAGCAATCTCTCCATTTTAGTTTGCTTCGTTTAAACACAGATATAAATGCTAAAAGAACACGGGAGACTTTGACAGAGAGGATGAGAGGGAAGCTGTTCCCTGTATTTTTTATGGTTTTAATTTATTTTCTAGTTATATCTACATACTTTAGCATATGCTTTGGTTTATTTTAGAACTAGGATTGAAGCATATCTGGGCTGATCAACATAAAGAACTACGCTAACAGATATGAACCATTTATTATTTTATTTGTGCATTCATTCAAATGTTTACTTTCTCTACTACGTAGTTACAGGAAGCTAGGAAGTTTGATAAGATTTCACTGGAAATCAGTGGCGGCTTGTGCACATTTGTTTAGAGGAGGAAAGAATTTAACTGCATAAAATTATGAAACCTTAAATAATAATTCATGCAATTATTATTTATTTATGCCAAATAACGGAAGGTCTGTGGTTCAAATCCCAGTTGTGGCATTGAATTTTTAAGTTCCAGTTCTACCTCTTAAACTTTGCCCACACACGGCTTGTGTGTTTAAAAACACCAACAGTAAGTTTGTTGGCATAAATAAATAATAATTGCCATGTGAAGGTTATTTAATCCTGGGATATAAAGTAATTGCAATAGTAAGTCACCATTGGGGTAATTGTCTCTGATGTGAGACTGCCTTTGTGGTTTACCAGGAGAAATACGAACTGGCTTGAGAATTTAATGCCATTCTGGCAGTTTGTCACAATAGCTCGTGGTTAGAGCGTCCGCCCGGCAAGCGGAAGGTCTGTGGTTCAAATCCCAGTTGTGGCATTGAATTTTTTAAGTTCCAGTTTTACCTCTTAAATAATTCATGCATTTGTACGGGTAAAATGCAATACCTTTTATTGATAGAAGAACTCTGCCTTTCGCTGTTTCGCTGTCGCAAAATCTTCCATTACTCTATCATGCAATTTTGGATCTTTTTCCAGCTGCAACAACAAGTCTTTTTCAATAGACATGAGAGCAAGAGAACATAGTCTGTCTTGACCCATAGTGTTTCTACAGTAAGTTTTTATTCTTTTCAGTGTAGAAAAGCTTCTTTCAACACTTGATGTTGACACAGGTATCGTAGCAATTAAGCATGCCAATCTGTAGACGTTGGGAAGACATTTATGAATGCCTTCCTTAACGAAGAGAACTGTTAACTCCTGGACTTTGGTACAGTTCTGCTGCAAATCACGGTTATTGTAAAACACCACAAGTTCGTTTTTAAGTGACTCACTATCAAATTGTTCCGGGAAACAGTTCAATAAGGATGAAAATTCAACATCTGGGAACGTCTTGGAAAAATGTTCAAATTTCGAAGCGTCGAGCAAATTAATAAATAATAATTTCTTCAGATCTTCGACCCTGACTTCCATTTGCGTTGCTAGCATATCGATTATGATGAAATACAACTGGCGGAAATGAGTTTTGGGATCAACAGTTGCAAGGTGCCTTTTCTTAATTTTAGGAAACTCGTCACCAGTTTCATTAGCAGCCGATTTGAAGTGTTCATTATAGGCTGCGTTGTTTCTAGATTTATGCAGGAAAAGAATCATTTCAAGAACTCTCCTACAGCAGAAATCAATATCATTGGTTTTAACCTGGAGTAGATCGAAAAGAATGGCAGTTTTCGAAAATACTCCACTGAAAAACGAAAGCAAGAAGTTGAATTCAAAGTCTTCCAATAGAAGAATGTAGCCATTTGCTTCTCTAATTGTAGCATCATCCCAGTTTTTTGTTTCTTCCAGCATTTCGGAAAACATTGCCAGGAGACCTTCCCTGAGCAATTTTACAGATTCTACCAAACGAGATTTGAAGTTCCATCTGGTCTGAGCATCTTTAGGCAGTCGAAGTTTGGTCATATTGGTAAGAGCCTCCATTCGTTTTGAGGATTGATGAAAAAATGCGGGAAACCACTGATACTAGCAAAGAAGACCCTCCATTGAGCAATGCGATAGCACAAGATTAAGCCTGCCTGCATGACAGTGTACAAATAATGCCTGCTTTGCTTTCTGCTTGATCTTCGTCTGCAAGCTATTTAATTCTCCGGCCATAACAGCAGCGCCATCATAAGACTGCGCCACAAGTTTTCTGTCATAATTCAATGGCTCTAACTGCTGATCCAATAATTTGTATAGGGCATTGGCTGTTCTATCTCCACTAACACTGTGGAAACCAAAAAATCGTTCTTGGATGTAGCCACATGGATCTACATATCTTAAAATTATTGAGCACTGCTCTGTGAGAGACACGTCCGAAGTTTCATCAGCCTCCACTGCAAAGAAGGCAGCTTTATGAATTTTATCCTCTATTTCTTTCCTTACAAGGCCTGCAACAGATTCAATTAAATCATTTTGAATGGTTTTTGACAAGCCGATGAATGCTTTAGAATTATTTAAATGTGTCTGAAGTACTTCGTCGCGTTTCATTAATAACTTGAAAAGCTCACGGTTTTATGATAGTTCACTTTCATCGTGTCCTCTGAAAGCTAGTTCTTGCCTTCCTAACAGACACATGATATCCACTAAACTTGATAATACGAATTTTGCTTTCCTTGTTCATTGTGTTTGGCGCGAGAAGTCCTAGCTGCTTCACTTAACGCTAGATCGATGCGATATTCAGTTTTACCGAAGATTGTTAATTTTAGTGATTTTTCATGCCTCTGAAATCCTCGGCCCAGATTCTTAACATCACTGAATCCACCAAAGGTCCAAACATCCTTCGAGTTGGAGAACAAAACACAAGGAAAACACAAGAGAATTTGCATTTTTTCACAACCTGTTAGCCAATTGGCTTTTTCATACCAAGTTGTGGAGAAGTTTAACTTCCCACCTTTGCTAGTAGCACACATGAGTCCAGGCAATGGTGGGATTGGTCGTCCCTTCTGTATAACAATTATTTGTTCCTGTAATGTGAGTCTTTTAAATTCTCCGAAAACTAAAACTCTTTCACTGTCAGTCATTGTTCAATGTTATAACAACAAATTAAAAAAGCAAAACTTCACCGTCTTACTCGTGCGTTGGAAGAAACACAGTAGAATATTACTGAAAAAGGAGCAGCAACAAAATACGTGACTAAAAGGTTTACGATGCACAATGATCAACATATCCGTGAAGGGGAAAGACTTGTTAATAGATCTGGTTGAAAATAAAATTACTTGATGGCAGCAATAGGATTAATACCTTTGCCTGTTCCAACTCTCGCCCTCAGAGAGGAATTATCCACAACGCTCCAGCCTTCAGGGGCTTTGCGCAGGCACAGTTCAAGAGGAGGAACTCCTCCTCAGCTGTTCATAAGCTGCATTAAAAATCTGTTTCTCTCTCTGTTTGCTGTAGCGCTATGTTCTATACACATTTACTATGGGAGTGGAGGAAAGAGATAAGTTTCCTCTGCTGTGCCGCCACAGGTGTTCTTGGCAGACACTCGTAAGGTGTCACGTGGTATAAACCGTGCAAAGTATAAACAAGCATACCTTAATATAATAGCTTCGAATTCAAAATTTGTTCAATATTGCTTGAATTTTAAGACTAATGTAGCATTTGTAAATTCATAAAAAATTTGAGGAGGATGTTCCTCCCTTCCCTCCTCTGAGAAGCCGCCACTGCTGGAAATACATGTTTTGAGATGCCTTGAATGCCGAAAGTAAAGCTGTTTTAGTTAAAGACTTGTATGTGTGCACATGCTCTGTGAACATGAAAAAATAAGTCGATTAAATATCAAACTTAAAAACTGGAATGTCACAGTGGTAGGTAAGATCATCTTCCTTCTTGAAATAGCTCCTGAACTCCTTGTCTCTATGTCTGTACCAAGAAAAGGTAGTTCCAGGGACAAGAAGATTTTTTTTCTTTAAATCATGAACAGCATTTCGCTCTTTTCCTTTGTGGGGCAAGGTTTTGTGTCAGATTACTCAACCTGACTGGCTAAACAATTCTGACCTTGCTGTTTCTGTTGCTGGTGAAAATTCCATAACAACTTCCCCATCAGTGGACTCTGAGGAAGCCCCAGCATCAGGTAAACCACTAAGAGGTGAAAGTATTGGAATTCTGGTCCATAAGGAACGGTTCACATCATGACTTTAAATTCGGGCACACAATCCTGTCCATGTTTTCCTTAATAAATCCAGCCACTTTACACATGCCAAAATAGCAGTCACTGATATGGTCCTGAGATTCGCATCAAACCTTCCTTATGCTAAATGGAAGGGCCTTACACTTCCTTTGGCTCCAATGTCACGGATTTTCAAGGCATGTTTTACAAATTGCGTGGGAAGTCCATAATTTGTCCTGGTCTCCTAATTTTTCTTTAAAATGATGTAACAATCATATCAGTTGTGAACACCACAGTAGGGTTACATCAGAATCAAGTGTCAAAAGCTTATCATATCTATAACATCAGAATACTAACAAAGCAGGCAGGAGCTTTATTAACACAGGCAATCTACACCCTGTCTGTTACGTCTAATATGTCGATTGCCTGTCTCTGACAACTGATCAGGTCACGCGATTAGTTGATTCTGTCTTGATCATCTTGACACATGTATCATGTCTGTTGGTCTGACCCCCCACTAAAACATCTGCCACTGACAAGGTAAGTCTGTGTGATTCTAAAACTCTGGCCCAGGGCTTCGGCCACCCGAACCCACTGGATTCAATAAAATGTCTAGTTCACTGACTCAGGGTTAGAGTGATTTCTTAAACCCAGATGGCTACCAAAACGCCCCTAAACCTCTAATAAGTGCCTCTTCACCTCTGAGCTTACACTCACCTGTCTTTGGGTCTCTCCCCGTGAGTGGTGCATTGCAATTGGTGAAGACGCTGGGCAGTTTTGATGTAAGGCAGCACAATCATAAGTTGGCAGAGCCAATTGGTGGAGGCACAGACTCACATACATAACAGAATGATGCTTATTCACATCTTCCTCTAATTTCTGACATGCTCACCATTTTCACAGAACAAAATGTGAACAGACGCTGAGACTTTTACCACACTGACGACATGACATTGTCACTGGACTAGGCAGCATTAAAAGTTTTGCCACTATCACAAACCTTAAAAATGCAACTCTGGATTTCAACAATGCATTTTATTGGTAACCATTCCACAAATAGACTGATATTGGTGAGCTCATTGGAGTGGTGTTAGGTTGACAAACATGCAACAGAATAACAAAGCAAACCATGGCTACACTAATAACAGCCAATTCGCTGTTACTACAATGCAGCACTAAACCACAATGAGGCATTTTAGGACAGTAAATTATGACTAGCATGAAAACTAGATGTGATGCAGAAAAACCAGTGACATTTTTTAAATCAGGAGATCTTATTTATCAGATGCTTTGCTGCAAAAGTCATTCTGGGTAGTGTTATCAATACTGATTTCTGGCATGAATTATGATTTCTGCATACAATTTCCTACTTCATCAGTCTCATATACTATTCAATTTTCTTGAAAATAAAAATATGATTTGTGCATTGATTACATTTAAATCCATTTAATATAAAGTCACACAAATCTGTCTTATACTATTTTTACCTTCAACAGATGAATTGAAGAGTGTTAAAAAAAATCCCATCATACTTTCTGCTCCTTCTCCACCATATCGCTTAACTGTTACAAACTTTGTTGCCATGAAATTATCAAAAGCTTGAGACCTTATCATTTCTGTAACCAAGCTAATTCTTGTTTTGTCATCAAGCTCCTCTTGTGAAAAATGTTCCATCTGATGTGCAAACCATTCCCTTTCTTGCTCATCCTTGAAAAACAAAGTAACAGGTATGTTGTTAAAAGATAGGGAAATGGTTCACAAACAAAATGCAGATAACATTATATTTTAGTACCTGGGCGACCGAGCTATATATATTCCCGGTATTTCAGAAACTGCTCTAAAGATTTGGTTAAATTTTTGTAAACATGCATATTATATTCACAGTGTTTTCTCTACTCACTTTTAGGTAACACATTCACATCTCTTTCTCTACTCACTATTCTATAAACAATTTTCCATAAAAAACGTGATTTTAAACACACACACACAACATTTTTATCTCCAGTTTTCAAATAAGTCATACCATGTTCTGCATGTTTGAAATATAAATGCTACTACATTCACAGTTTTCTCCTCGCACTTTTAGGTAACACATTCACATCTCTTTCTCTACGCACTCTTCTACAAACAAGTCATACAATTTTCTGTATCTTCGAAATAGAGATGTTGCATATTACATTCACAATGGTTTCTCTACGTAAGTACTTTTAGATAACATATTCACATCTCTTTCTCTACTCACTCTTCTATAAACAATTTTCCATAAAAACATGATTTTACACCAAAAATCATTTTACCCCCACTTTTAAAATAAGTCATACCATGTTCTGTATTCGAAATGTTTAGTTCTTCCGGGCTTGTAGGCCGTGGTCTAGAAGGCATGGTAGATACCAACGTTTCGCCAAGTACTGCGCTTGGCATCATCAGGGTAACACGATCCTCCGTCTGCACTGGTCAGAGTTTGAATGCG